>DWHO01000541.1:0-19462 GCA_018247575.1 Eurytides lysithous rurik
CGGGCTGATAATTTGCCGCTGCTACCACCAGAGGGTTTGGGTGCGTTTCGGCTTTCTCGAAAAATCGAGTTACAAGACCGCGGAAGTGCTCACGTATCATCGGTAGTCTGCAGTCATTGTGTAGATCGACGTTACGTTGATACCACTGCGCCTCGGTGGCGGAGCGGATGAACTTATTTTGTATCAGCTGAAAGCGGTTCAGATGACACTGATTGACGTGCGCGAACCCTTGGCAAGCGTACGACATTATAGGTCGGACGCAAGCTTTATAAATGAGGAGCTTGCGTCTTAAGGACATTTTGCTCGATGAATTGGTTAAAGAATGGAGGCGGCCACATACGTATGCTGCTTTGTTCCTAACTGTTTTAAGATGTGCTCTAAAAGTCATTTTGGCGTCAAAAGTGACGCCTAAATACTTGACCTTCTTTTTCCAAGGAATAGGTTGGTCGTATAATGTGAATTGGCCCAGTTGTCTATACTGGCGAGCGCAGGTGAGGGGGCCAATGAAGGGTTTGTGTGCAACGTGGCTTCGTGCAGAATATGGTCAAGGCATATAGGACAGTTTCGCTAAACTCAGCCCACCTACTCGCCGGATAGCTCCCCTTAGATATAAGAATTCGAGAAGCAACCGCACTCTATGAAATCAAAAGGGGACATTCTCGGCTGGTGGTCCGGGTAGACCGGGAAGTGTAGAAGCCTATACCATTTAAGGAGACGCAAAATCCTGCAGATCAAATGGGGCAGCAGTTCATTTGCGTGGGCGACGGTCTACAAGTGGACCAACAAAGTACGGCAACCTACACAGACGAAAGCAAGATGGTCGAAGCAGCTCTATCGGTATGGAATAACGCTGCTGAAACCAGTACGAGAAAACTAAAGTTGGAAGACTTCTGCACCGTATACCAGGCGGAACTGTTGGCCCTACTTGAGGCCACTAAAATAGCGCTCCTTAATCCTGCATTAATCTACAAAATCTATAGCGACTCCAGATTTGCCCTGGAGACTATCTGTCACAATGACTCTCTACATCCCATAGTCGTGGAGGCAAAAGAAAATATCGCCAAATTACATCGTCAAGGCGGTACCCTTGTCCTCCACTGGATCAAGGCTCACGTGGGATTGGAGGGGAATGAGAGGACAGTTTTTTTGGCGAAAGAGGCCGCACTTAAAACCAAAACGCGACCGGACTATGGAAGGTGTCCGATTTCATTCGTCAAGCGGACTCGCTTGACGAATGGAATCAAAGATACCAGTAGGAGGACTCCGCCTCTACTACTAAGGTGTTCTTCCCCAATGCTGTCGACGCGCACCGCGTAATCAAGAAACTAAAATTGTGTCCCCTCTTAGTGAACATACTCACTGGACATGGTGGTTTCGCCAAGTACCTGCACAGATTCAAACTGAGAGATAGTTCGGGATGCGATTGTGATCCAAACATTGAGCAAACAAGAGTCCATCTCATAATAGAATGTATTGTATATAGTAATACGTATTTGAAACACAAATGAATAGTTTAGAGATGGATACAGATTTACATTAAAAATTAATAAAGACAATATAAAGATACTAATAGAAAATAAGCAAACTAGAGAAAAAATAAATAAATAAGAAGCGTGTAAATAGATATTTGTAGAATATACGTGTAAATGTATTTGTACAAATTCCAATAACATTGTCTAAAATATAAGCATATAAAGTTGGTAGATATAAGTAAAACATATTACTAGATTAACTATAGGAATTAGAAAATTAGGCAAACAAATTTTATATGATTTAAATAGATATATATGTTAAACTGTAATAGATTAATATTGTAATATAATAAAATTTTAACAAACTCGAAATATACAATTTAGGATCACACACATGCATTAATATGTACGAATACTAGATATGTGAATAATACATAAGTGTAAAATAGAAATAATTAGATATAGACAAGAAAACTCTAATAGACAAATATTGTAAAATAGTAAAAACCATAACATGGTAACTTAGTAAAGCTGTAACAAACTTTTAAAATGTATAAAAAGAAAAAAGCCTAAAAAGGGCCCTGATCTTCCATATCAGGGGAAAAGGGAAAAAAAATGAAGGGTATGGAGAGGGAGTCAGCTCGGGTGAAATGTATTGCTACACTTTTCTCTAGGTTGTTGTCTGTTCTCCAAGTCCGAAACCATTTGCCGAGGCGATTGGCGGCGCATTGGAGGCGAATTGTTATACGGGCAGCTAGTCTGTCCGTATAATAAAGGGTGGTGTCGTCCGCAAAAAGGGTTCGACTTGGGGATCTCTTGGAATATTCTCTTGCTTGCTCGTGTAGAGCGAAAACAGGAGGGGAGAGAGGACAATAAAGAAACAATAAAGAATATATATGTTATGAAAGCGTCGATGTATATTACAACTACTATACCCATTTTATTTATCGATAAGCTGACGAAAGTCATCAGATCAATATATAGAAAATTTCGAAAGCACGCTGTATTTAATTAAAGCATGTCGTTAATTTAGCAGCTTCAATAAATAACACTGATTAACTTTGCGCGGACATCCAAAGGATAATGAGGCTCGCAATAACTCGGAAAATGGCTGCTAGTTGTGCTGATGGTTAACACTGATGCGGATTTTGGCGCGTCGGTTTCGGTGAGTGGTCGTTTGGAAAACCGATGTGCCTTTTTCAACCACGCTGTAGGTGTAATGAATAAATGTCCCGCTTTACTGCTATACCATTTTAAAAATATTTTATGTGAAAACTGATTTTGTACTTATTACTCAAAACTGCGGAAAGTAAATTTCATCCAACTCAATAAATTACTCAATAAGTTCTAAGTCCACGTTTAGCACACGGTAAATTTAAATAATGTATATTTTAATAAGAAATAATCAATGACATAATACCTGGTATTTAATAGCAATAGCTGGTTAAACTTTAATGGTGATTTATAAAGGGGAACTACTCGGTCTCGCGGGTAGAAAATCAATATTACTTACTCATCTAAGTATCTTGTCAATGTTCCAATTTAGTTTTTACACTAGTTACCTGTAACGACTAAATAAATAGTCTTTAAATATTAATTATTTATTATTATTATTATACTATTGCCTACTTATTACAAAACTATTGCATATTTTATTAAAGGTGCAATGCGAAAAAAACTTAATGTGTTATTTTATATAGTAATCATTTATTATGTAGAAAGCATGTAGATGCAGTGGCGGTACTACCATACAAGCCCAAAAGCCCGGCTTGCGCTACTAAGAAGTAAAATTTATAAATCTTAATTAGCACATAACTCCCGAATAATTTATTTTTAAATGAGAGCGTTGCGGGAATTACGTGCTAATTAATATTTATAAATTTTTACTCCTTAGTAGGGCAAGCCGGACTTTTGGGCTTGTATGGTAGTACCACCACTGTGTAGATGTAAATATTCAAACTATGCAACTTGCGAGAACCTTTGTTTACATGACTGTACAAAATCACATGCATGTGATACGCCAAGATACGCCAAGTGATACGTCATCACAATTCGTAGTGGCTTTCTGTTCATCTCGTTGGAATTTATCGACCTTCCGACATCACTTTGGCACACTGTTGTCTTATGATTTATAGTTTCTATCGATACCATAGCATTCTGTTATAATTTGATTATATAATATTTCAGTGCAATAATATTGTTATAATAAATAAACAGTTCTAAAATATTTTAATTTAAGAACTGTTTATAATATTACTGCAGTGTATAATATTACCCCAAACATTCTACATCTGAAATTTACAAGATTGTTTCTGTCATTTCATTTTATTGCTTACATACTTAGTACCACAATCAGGATTTTAAAAGTGATTACATATTTTCTTTGTTGTTTGGGATCCTTTAGAAATAAACGTTTCCTTTATAAATATGATAAAGCAGTGCATACGCTATATAATTAATTAAGTAACTAAGAAATTTCTACCGTCTGATTCTCGTAATGTCGTTGTGGACGGGCTCTGTATAAAAGTATATGTTTTATGAACTAGTTTAGTTTTTTTATTATTTTATGAAAAAAAAATTGCTAACCTTAGAAAATAAAAACCTTTGAAGGCGTCGCAGTTGGTGCGCGATTCAATTCAAAGCTGGTAAGCCTCTTGGGAATGGTAAATAAATTTAAGAAGATTAAACTTTTACTCTTTTGACAGTCGTTTTCTGTATCGTTTCTTCGTTTAATCCATTAGAAACGAGTAAGTAAGTACTTTTTTCTCTCTCTTTTTCTCTCTTTATTTAGGACAACAAACAGATAGATTGAAGTTTACTTAGTGATAAATACATACAGTTTAGTTGGGTTTACAATGTATCCAACCCAAATGAGAAAAAAAATATTTCCTTCTGAATCATCATTTTTTTTGTTACGGAGTAGGAGGCAAACAGATCCAGAGACCAGACTGTAAGCGATTACCGCTGCCCATGGACTTTCACAACACCAAAGCACTTGCTAATGTCTTTCGCCTTTAGCTTGCTAATGTCTTTCCGTCTTTTAGCTTGCTAATGTCTTTCCGTCTTTAGCTTGCTAATGTCTTTCCGTCTTTTAGCTTGCTAATGTCTTTCTGTCTTTAGCTTGCTAATGTCTTTCCGTCTTTTAGCTTGCTAATGCCTTTCCGTCTTTAGCTTGCTAATGTATTTCCGTCTTTTAGCTTGCTAATGTCTTTCCGTATTTTAGGGCAAGAATTTTTGAGAAGGAGATGGAAAGGGGACCACCGGCTACCTCACTCACCGGACGTAATACGGGAAGTATACGAACACTTCTATTTCACGCCAAAATTCTACGAGGTAAAAAAAGGGGAGTACCCGTTCGAGGCGGTTGATTCAATAACAGCAGAAATAGGAGCTGCATGGATATACGACTGTTAAAATTGGTAAATTTGGTTCCACTGAAAACACCGGAAAGCAAATATTAGGGGTTGAAATAAATCTTTGAATGTGCTAGATTTAATTTAAAAGAGGTTTTAAGGATGTGATTAACGCCGCACTTTACGACATGCTTGGAACTTAATATGGCGATACATAGCAAGTGCCACCTGCAGTTAGTGTTTGAATGTATGACGTCACTTACGATTTGGCAGCATGTCACATACGTTGGCTCAGAATCCTTAGATATTCATATGTATGTGAAGTTAGATTGTTTTGCTTTACGATATTTCGTTTAATAATAGTACACGAACATTACTGTTTTTTTTTTCATTTAATACAAGCATATTTCTATTACAGCACGTTTGGACTACGCGTTATATGATGTTTAACATTTTGAAATTGGCAGATCCAACATACTCTGATTATCTAAGCCGCATATCAGACTGTTCTGATAAGAAGGAACTGTTAAAAAAGTTGCAATTAAAAGAAGTGCCTTCAGTATACGATAACAAAGCTCGACGAAATGTAAGCATATGTACATTCAATTTTTTCACTCTTTCAACCACCACGCCTTTTCCAACCTCCCCCTTCCTTTTCTTGCCTCCCTCTTCATTTTCGGCTGCCCACTCTCCTTTCCTGCTTTCCTCACTAAAATTTCCCGTGTTAAAGGCCGGCAACGCATTCGTTGATGGTCGACGTTGCAATGTCTATGGACAGTAGTTTTTCCTTTCCATGAGGTGCCCGCCTACTTCATTAAAAAAACCTAACATTTTTTTATGGTGTAGGCTAGACGACAAACGAGCAAGTGGCTCCCATGATGGTAAGTGATTACCACTGCCCATGGACATTTGAAACAGTATAAATCTTGCAAATTCGTTGCCAGTCTCTAAGGGGGGAGAATTTTTGAAAGAGGGAGGGGGAGGAGTGAGGAAGAAGGAGTAGGAGAGAGGGAGCGGAACGGGAAAGAGAGGGGTCGAAGGCAGAGGTAGGGAGGGAATTGGGAAAGGGAGGGAGAGGAGGTAAGGGGGTGGGCTACCGGCCACCTCACTCACCGGACGAAACGCGGAAGCAAAAATACTTTCACTTTACGCCGATTTTCTGTGAGGTTGTGATACTTATCGGGTTCTAGCCGATCCATTCAGCAGCAGGAGCAGCTGCATGGCTTTACTATCGTAAAATATGGCATTATGTTTTTTTTATGGAGTATGCCATTTCTGATTAGATCAATCGTTATAGCGACGATTGGCAAGCGAAATCGGTTATTGTTATGTTGTGTAAAAAAAATATAGATAGGGAGCACTCGCTTATCGTCAGTGTGAATGTGGGTGAAAAACAAAGCGCTTATTGTTATGTTGTTCCTCGGAACGATGCTAATAGAACTCATAAATTTTTACTAGGTGACTCGTCCGGATTACCGTGCAACGTTGTCTTTTCCAGTTTTCAGGTTACATTCTTATGTTTTGTATTTAAAAACTAGTACTAGTACTTTACTTTTTAAATTAAAAAAGTCGATCGAACTTTCGTCCATTCGATTGTTTGCCGTAAAAAAGCAATTACCTTTTTATATTTAAACTTGTCTTGTGGTATCAGATAAAATTACGACAACTTGCACGAACGAAATGTAATAGCCAAATAAACTGATTTCCAAATGCTGAACAATTGATCAAGTTTTAGAGCATCTAATCTATGTTTTCATTCGTGACGATCTGTTGACTACTTTTATATATTTAAAAATAATAACAAACCAAGTAAGAATATGTATCTATGTCAAAATTACGATAATATAGTGTCTTCCCAGTTTTTCTCTGGATAAATCTGATTTAGTGAATCGGTGATAGGTGTTAGTCAAATTGCAACTTGTTATTGAGGTACAAGCACATATATATTCACGATGGCTGCTATTATCCGCGTTGCCTGAAGGCCGAAGTTTCTTTAAGGTTTTTATGAAACAATCAAAAAAGGAGGAAATTTCTTTTGTAAATATTAGCGTAAGCTATAGTAATTTTCCTAAAATTTCATTCAAACGTTTTACGTGATTTTATTAAATTGTTATATAACATAATTTCTATTACAAATAAATTGTTTTCAATTTCCCAAAAATTGTACGTAAATAAGTACTACTAATGGAATCATGGGAATAGTGCTCAATATGGTTATCAAAACATAAGGAAGTCGTAAATTGCCAACCGTTCATCGATCAAGTTGCTATAAAGTGAATTATGCATTCGATTCGTGCGTCGAAATGGATAACGCCACTTTACAGTGAAATTGAATTAATCGTTAAGCATTGGTCAGTAAGTCATTAAGACAATTTATAGCATATTTATTTATTACAAGGTTAAAGTTAGAAATAAAATTAATTATTACTGATTGCTAAAAGAATTTAAATATTTAAGTGCTGCAAAACAAACTAGGACCTTTCTTACCCTTACTACTGTTTTTATTTGTGTGTAATCATTCGAAATTAAGAAAGAGAGAAATTAACATATTCAACAGAAAAGGACTTAAATTATGTTTTTTATTATCTAAATGTATTTAGATAAACTTATTATTTCACCCTATGTTATGTGTACATCAGTGATATTTCAGAAGATGTAATTTGCGCTGTAAAAAGAAAAGAAGAAAGAGAAAGTTTGAGGTAAATATAAAAACTGCTCTTTAAGGGAAGCTCCGTCAGCATCTGAATGAATAGACGCTGATTGCTTGCCTACCTAGACCTTTTTTAAATATTTAACTTGCATATTTACCAGTTTTTTTTAAAGATTGCTATTTATTACATAATATCCTAAGTTACAGTCTTCATTACTTATCAGACACAAATTTTGTACAATTTTATAATAATACAATTTTTTAAATAATTGCTAAACAACGTTGCTTCTTTGTGTATTGTGTGTAATCACTGAATTTTTTGCATTTAGAACATTACTGATTATACTACATATGTTTAACTAACGAGCTTAAAGGAATGCTTTTAAACAATAAGTTTATTTGACTAGTAGATATTAAGCTCGGAGGACTTCTGTTATTTTATCGTAATTCTTTAAAATTAAGACGTCCTTTAAAGAACGATGCAACGCTTTCATCTGAATATTTTCAAGACGCAATAGATTTTGGTGTAAGTTGTCAAGTTTTGAAATAATAATAATAATTTATATATGTCAAGTTATGAAATACGGAATTGCTAAGATGACGATTTAAAATAGTTTATAAACTTATCATAAGCAGTTTTTGCAAATTTAAAACCGAGACTAAAATATTCTGTCACAGTTTTTGATTTGTAGCTAACGGTTGTTTACTAACTCATAGCCGAATGCATCATACAACCGGAAATCCATCTGTCATATCTGCCTTATACATTTGAAAAATGCGTGTCATACATCATTTCTGTACAAACTGTTGTTATCGGAACAGAAATATTGGACCTGGGGTATTGGTATTAGCCCAAAAGGTGTATTATAATATATAAAAATGTTATTTCGTAACGGTCGTTAACTTAAGTGTTACGGCGACCTATTTAGTCGACTAAGCGTCACTATTTTTTAATATTTTACTTTTATAAATTTGGTTTATAATAAGTAAAATAGTAGCAGTAGTAGTAAATAAAATAAGAAATAACAATTGCTGTGCGCGCATAGGCACACACTTTTGGGGGCAGCGAGAATTTAGAAAAAAAAAACGAAAGGCTGTAGCGTCTAAATCGAGATATTTAGAGAGAGAAGAATTGACTAATCTCCAGCCACGTACGTTTCTCTAAAAACTTCACGTGTGTTTATAAAGTAAATCAAACTTAGCATATAGTAAATATTTTTACAGAAATTTTAGATAAACTCAAGAAATTAACTATGATTCTTTTTTATAATTACTTTTTCTTCATAATTTTGTAAATAGTTTTAAATATACGAACAATATTAAAACAATTATAAGATAGATACGTCGTCGAATGAATATAAAATAATAGAATCAAATTCATTCAAATAGGCTTTTACAAGCTATTTTAAATCCCAACAGCTTTGGGGCATCATCCCCAGTTCAGCTCGCACTCTGGTTCGAGTCGGACGTGCGCTATTATAGTCAAAGTCAAAGTCAAGATTCTTTATTCAAAATTGGATTGGTTTACAATCGCTTTTTGACGTCTAATGATTCTACTACCTTTTCGGAAAAAAATGCAGCAGTCCTGAGAAGAACAGGCGAAAGAAACTCAGCGGGACTTTAACTCATTTTTTTTTTACGTAAATCACGTTGACAACTTTTATAATTTACGTCTTGAAATGGCCTGGAGGCGATCACATCATTTCCATGGTGTGCTATCTTCAATGGAATCCTTTACTGTGTAAATAACCTTTAGCACACAAACGTCCTTTTACAATTTTTTTAAATTTGACAATTGGAGCTTTCTGGACGTTTTCTGGAATCTTATTGTATGTATAGTACGTATACATTGCCCATAAAAAGAATTAATGACTCAAAATGGGAGCTCAAGCCATCCTACGCTCAGTGCATTTTACCAGTGCGTTATAAGTCTAAGTCTCGCAGCTCGGACTTCGGACACGGTGCTTGCGCGTTTTGTTCGTATTCGGGCCGCGAGTGAAGCTCGCTTTAAAAAAAGAAGATGTCGTCCGAAGAGAAAAGAAACTTTGCCCGGGTTGTTGATTGCTTTTCCAACGGCTAGGCTGGTCGATTCTCTCATTAGTGTAGTGTTAATTTCGGTATTGTGTAGTGTGCTCATAGGCGGGCTCCTGTTCTGTAAGTAGACCCGCGACACTTCTCGCCATCTGCGGCGGCCATTTTGTTTTGAGTGTTTATTGACCTGCGCTTGCCACACTAGGCGGCAGCTAGGTACACACCCTAGCGCCACAAGCACAGGCTTGCCACGATTTAATAGACACTCACAGAGGCATATTTTCGTTTACTCACCCTCGGCGGAACCCTCGGCTCCAATGGCGGCTTCCAACAAGCCCAGTACGGATCTCTTCGATATTCTATATCGAACCCGAACCTCCGCGAAATACTTCTTGAAATAGCGACCAAAGCCGGACACAAAGTCGTCCGCTCCAGACCCGCGTCGTCCGCCCCCGTGAAATCCGCACCCACTCTTGCGCCCTCTACACAACCATCCGCGCCCTCTGCGCAATCACCCGTGCCCTTTGCGCAATCGTCCGTGCCTTCCGCACAATCATCTGCGAGGTCCTCGCGATCGACCTCTCCGTCCTCTACCGACCCCAACTCCGACAACTACGAGTCGGAAATGGAGGTCGATCCCTAACCCGGGCCATCCCAAAACCCTGATGACGACGGCTTTACTGTCATTGCTTTACTTGAGGCCCTGCCCCAAGTTTGGGCCCAGCGCTCCGAAAGCGGCAAAACCGCTGACAGAAGATATTACGCGCAAGCCCCTCCCCCAATTATCCTACAAGACAAGGCCAGGTGGAACCAGGTCAATATTTTATTAACAACCATCAAAGGAGTGCGTCAAAGGAGTGCGCTCTAAGAATTCCAATCAAGGAATTGGCATCAATGTCCAGACAGTAGACGATTACCACCTACTCACCTTTTACCTGCGTGAAAGAAGCGCAGCGTTCCACACGTACTCCCTTCCGGAGGACCGTAAGTTACGTGTAGTCATTCGGAGCATCCCGAAAAAGCTTGATGTCGACCATTCCAAGGCCGACATCAAAGCCCAGGGATACCCCGTGACGAACGTCCGTCGCATTCACCACCCTAGACTTCGGGTCCCTCTGGACCTGATTATGTTATGACCAAGTTTACCCTTACCCCCGGGGGTAAGGCAATTTTTAATATTAAGACGATTTGACGGTTCTCCGGCATTTCCGTTGAATAACCGCGCCGAAACGGCATCGTCATCCAGTGCCACAACTGTCAGTTGTACGGCCACGCGTCACTCAACTGTTATGCTCCCCCCAGATGCGTCAAACGCGCCGCGATTCCACCGCCACGCACAACACCCGCCGCGTCTACACCCGCCGCGCCTTCATTCCCTTCCCATCCGCAGCTCCAGCAGAGCCCAGCATCACCGACGATCTGGCCCTCGTGTTCGGCTTACTCGCACAAATTAATGTCGGGGAACTTAAATCCCTGGCATCCAAAATATGTTCCACCAGTCCACAACTACGGTTGGGAACATATGGCGCTCATCGACGCCATATGGTCTTACTCAGCCAAATAGATACACAATCAACTCTCACACCACCCTACACATCCAAATACATATGCGTGTAGGTTTCTTATTCGCCCTGAGCACGGCGAACACATTCCGCGTACACTAATTTACACCCGTGTCCGGGGGGGTTCTCACATCCTCCTTACTTAAGCTTTATAGAGCCGCATATGTTGAAAGCGCAAACTTCATTAAAATAAAATAAAAATTTTAAATCGTCATTTTTACCTCTTAGTCCGTAAGAAAGCTTACCGGCTTATATATATGCAAAAATAAGTGAAAATGTGTTCTGAGAAGACACTTTTTTACAAGAAGATTTATTATTAAAAAAAAATTAGTAAGAATTTACGACATTAATATATTCGAACTATCAATTTCAATAACAAATATGCTGATTTAATCAAAAATATATAGTATTAATATCCTAAGAGTCTCTGGCTTTGAGGCAGACATTTTAAATATAATCCGGTGCTAAATATCAACTAAAAAAAAAACCCTCTTTAATATTTAAAGTTGTAAATAGAAATTATCTCTATTTAAACATTAATAATAAATGCCATTTTAATTAACTGATATAAATAATGAATAACCCTTATTTGAAAATCAGAAAGGAACTGGTTTTGTCATTTTGAATGGTTTGCTAAGTCCTTTTTTGTGAATAAGGTTTTTTCCATCGAAAATTTTAAATTTTCTGTCACAATCAATGTTAAAGGGAATGAATGATACAGAAGCTGTCCTCCATTGAACGTTGGATACCTCAATACGTAACATTTAAAAAAATATGATGACTAATTATAAGTCATATACAAGTGGGTTTTCTTGCATATAATTTTCTTGGTAGAAGATGTAACTGAAGACCTACTTTTTGCCATTCCTAGTTGAATTTCGTTAGGCGACTTTAATGTTGTAATTGTTATTAGTTAAATATTTTGACCGTATAATACGTATCCCCGTAACAGACGGATAACAAGAAAAATTTGTTGGCTCAAACCGGACAAGTACTACGATCTTACAGAAAATCGGCGTAAAGTGGAATGTTTTTTTTTGCTTTCGCGTTTCGTCCGGTGGGTGAGATGGCGTTTCGTGTGGTGAGTGGAATGGGGTGGTAAACGGGGTGGTGACAAACGAACAACATTCGTTTAACCCTAATACTAGTGAGGTGGCCGGTGGCCCACTCCTCCCCTCCCCTTTCCCTCCCTATCCTTCCTCAATACCTCCCTCCACTCCCTCTTTAATCCTTCCTCTCACTTTAAGTCTCTCCCTCTTTCAACCCCCCCTGCCCTCCCCATTAAAGGCCAGCAGCGCATTAGCTAGTTTTTTAATGCTGCAAATGTCTATGGGCGACGGTAATCATTTACCATCACGTGAGCTGCTTGAAAAACGAGCAAGCAGAACTTGTTTTATTATTATTAATAAAAATGACATCTTATTAACGATCTAAAGCAAGCCAGCTCACTTTACCAATATGATGGAGACATCCGGCAAATGACAGGTTCATGCTGAGCCGCCACGATTATTAGACGATATTGTACGAGTATATTATCAGATTTCGTTTCTAGTCTGAACAGGGGTTATTGATATATAGGTGAAATTATCTAATTATAATCTTTTTAAATTCGTCTTCGTAGCTATATCCGGTCTTTGAATAATAATCACTTAAATGTATCGGAAGCACCCGTCGTGACATGTTTTCGTTAAAGCTTAAGTGAACAAATTATGTGTACAATTAAAAAATCTATTATTGGTTTTAATTTAATTTTAAACCACAAAGTTTTAAGCACTTTCCGTTAGCATTAACTTTCAACTTCATATTGGAACACAAAATGGCTGACGCGAACGCGCGTAATATTATTAATGTCAATGTCGACTACTATGGCGTTGTCTGTCACAAAAAATTATCGAAAAAAGTTTAAGCTCATGTATGCACGATACCTTATTGTACAGACCAATTAATGCTACATTAAACAAAATCGTCTTTTACCTTAACAATTCAAATTAAAAAGTTGTACTCAGAAGAAATTGGAATAAATGATTAAAGAGTTAAAATATTTTACGCGATGCAACGTTTAAGAATACTTTTCGTTCTTAGTAATGAACGATATTTAATAAAGTTAAAAAAAGTTATAAATAATAGTAAGTCGAATGCAAACTTTTTGCCAAATTTCTGTTATTGAATTATAAGAATAAACATACGTGTTACAGTTGTAAAAATAGAAACGATTATAAATAGAACTTTTAATGCCAATTGAACATAAAGTATTTTGCATTAATTTTCGAACATTTTATTACAAATTATAGTGCAATTTCCTGGCTTAAAAAATTATAAGAAAAAACTGTTAATACTTATAACAGAAAAGTTAGTTTACAATATAAATGATCGATTTCCAATGTTACAAAGATCAATCAGATTATGATGCATTTTGCTTATAATAATACAACTTATGGATCTCATCACTTTATGTTGACCTTATATATTTTATCTTTTTCTCATTTTTTTGTGCTAAAAGACGAAATCTGATAAGAGTAAAGAGTTACGTACTGTATAGAACACGTTTGATATTAATTTACTTCGAAATGATGCAAATGCAGTGGTGCTGTGCAAAGGAGTACTACCAATTGGAGGTTAGTTGTATTATTTGATTTAAGCAAAAATATGTACAGAGAACGACTTTTAGTACTTAGCATAACAAACATTGTTGCTATAAGTGTCATCTCATTTTGAACCTTAAACCTTTTATCTACTATAGTCTAAAATAAATCTAAGCAACTTTAACGAGAATATTTTACCGCAAGCGTCCATTGCAAGTCGATTTCTTCATTCACAAGTACATCATCATATGTCAGATAGTCTAAAAACATTCGTCAGATAAGAGCAGTTTAAAATTAAAATACATCGTAAAAATTGTTCTCGCTTTTTTTTGGGCCTAGTCGGGTTATGAGATTGATAACTCATTGAAAACTTTTGATTTTTAAATGCTGGCTATAAACATTTTTAATATTTATATACATAATTAGCATCTAGATACAGAACAAACACTTGCTCATCGCACAAATATTTTGTCCTGGGTGGGAATCAAACCCACTACCTTCGGCTTTACATTCAGGACCACTAACCTAGTGGTTGGTGGTGCAGTCACCAACGGGCAAATCGTTAGACTTTGAGACAGGTTAAGCAAAAATTCAAATCACGACAAAGATTTTAAATTGAAAGTAGTGATTTTTTTGACATTGTGGCTGATCATGAGATTGTGGCTTTGAATACCAACTACCTTGTTTCAATCTTATTAACATTTCTCATGTCATGGGTGTTTTCATTAAAAAAAAATATATTTTAAAAACATTTATTACCGTACTTAGACACCACCGTTTTAACAATAAATAAGCATCATAATCAACCATAAAAATCAGAAGGTAGAATCAGACATCACGTTACCTGACATCAATGAACATCGATAGTGAAATAAAATGAATAGAACGAGACGGGGTGTGAAAAAGCTTATGAACAATTCATCGAGGCGACAAACATTTAGGAAAAGTACAAAGGATGGATGGTTTGGAATGGAAAGGGAAAGAGTTAGCTACAATTCCCGATGCGTCTATTCTTCGCAATGGTTATAAACGAATTCCAAGACTAGTTGTTGAGAAAATGTGAAAATAACTTTCAGTGTTTGTGCCTTTAAGTCAGAAAGTGTTTATTAAATTAAACTTGTTTGCAATTCGATAGAAATAAGAATTGATGTGTGTTGATTTCAGAAGATAAGATTTTTATGAGTTTTGTATGAATTGCAAACAAATTTAATTTAGTAACCTTACTAAATTCGAACCGCAAACCGCAAACGATGCAGTCAACTTTGTCAAACTCAGCGAATTGAATGAATGAAGATCGATAATCGATGATTGACAGTTAAAGTAAGACCGATTTGTGGTGATACGAAGTTTACCGAATCATCTAGTCATCAAATATAAACCAAGTAAATATCAACACCTGTATTATATAAATATATTTCTCTTCAATACTATTTACTAAAGTACATACGATAACTAATATGTGTAAATAAAATTATTCTCACGGGTTAAAATTAGTTTCATATGCAATACGTGGGTAAATATAAAATTTATTATAATTAACTCATCCTAGAAGTACAATACATTTACTAAGTAACTGAAACATTTTGCAGATCTGTTACATGTCGCGCAGCGGAACGTAAAGATACAAGACTTCATATTAGAACCAACGTATGGTTGGCGTTTATTGAAATGTTCTTCTTTTATGAAAATTCCTTTATTCACTTATATTCATGTACCTTTTTAAAAAGATCTAACAGAAAGAACTGGGAAGGAAAAAAAATGGTTTGACAACACTATATTTTAACCGATTACGCCTTAATTATCATCTCGCAAAAACACACAGGAATAAATACATTGTTATTGGAGTAATCGGGCAAATCGGTCAACTAATGTTATGAATGAGAAAATATTTGTCTTACTTTTAGCATAATTTAAAGCATGGATCTTTTATGGACGATCGCCTCCTTTACAAGAAAAAACATTCCCGCACAAGGGGCGTTAGAATTTATAATAATTGATCATACCAATTATATATGTCTGTCTACTATCTATTAATAATCTCAGATTAAAAATTAATTCTCTCCCTAATCGTCCACACGAAAAGCTCCAGCGCCCACTAAGGGAGTGCTACCCGTATATTATTGATTTAAATTACTATGATTTAAATTTTTCTTTAATATTTTATCGGTTATATCTTCGCACAGATTCTTTATATCACCGCGTTGTAGAGCATCTATATGACATTGGTTTACTGCCAATGTTTAGATGCCATAAGTGAGGACTTTGCGATGGTTTTATACATGAGGTCCTTCATTTTGGAGGGCAACCCCTTGACGGAAATACATCACAGTCAACTCCCTCTACTTCATCCAGACTGCCGTTATTTTGTATGGAATTTTCTTTTTCGAAGAAGCGAAATGTTCTCTTGCTCTTGTAAATACGCGCTCAAATCGCTCATACGAGCTTAATTGACTTTAATGAACTATTTTGCGTACACGTGAAAAAATAAAAATATGAGATAAATATTTTTAGAAAAAAGAAACAGTGTGGCGTTCACAGACAAACGCCGCACGAAATAGGTCACAAGGTAGAATCTGTCCACATGGCAGAAACCAACAGCTTAGAAATTGAGGCAACGACTACAGTAAATTAAACAAACCTCGCTAAGAATAAATTTATTCATTCGTTTTTTAACCTCTTTTTTAAAGATAAATGTTTTATTTCAGAGAAAAAATCATTATTTTTAGCGTTTTATTGTCACCACCTCATTTCGTGTATTTCAGGAGAGCTCATTAATGCGGCTCCAGTATGAAGTACAAAGCAGCTTATTGAATTGTACTGCGCATCGACCTCACCGTGTGGTGGTCTTGATACATTAGCGGGAAATAGCCTAAATCACTAAATTTGACTTATAATCATTTTTTAATAAATTTGTTTACAAAACTAACGGACGACTACAATCCAGAAGACGTAGCTCTTCTATTTTTGATTGGTGCACAATTCTTATACTACTCCATTGAATACCCACTTCTAGCGCCGCGATGACAAAAATATGGGGTCGTTTATAAATAGAAAGGATGGTGCAATGATGTGGAAAAAGTTATATAATTATAATACAATTATATAAGTTGATGTCCACAACACTGCACCGGTTTAATATACTACAGAAACCTAGAGAACTGCAAAGCTAATTAAGATGAACCACACTTCATTTATTAAGTCATTAAGCTAACTAAAACTCCATAACAGTTTATCTTAGCCGTTCTCAAGATATTAGAGAAATGCTTACTTAGTATTTCATTAAAGAAAATGAAAAAGAAATGTAAAATCACACTGTAACCATCAATAAAAATTAATAAAACAACAATCATTCAGAATGATTTTTTTATGTATGTAACGTTTTTTCTAGCTACTAAATTCCTTATAAATGCACAAAGTTTCTTTTTTCTAAGTACACGCAATGTATCTAATTATAAACATACTTTTCAACAAAGCTCAATCTACAAATATCAAATGCCGTCTATGTAGAAATACCACCAGTAATTCGTTAATAAAACAGGTGCTGCCGCGCTGCCATGGTAAACTGTTGGCATTAGTAGCTAACGGCTAATTAAAACTGCGGTTCCAAAAACACATTGTTCGTCAGGCACTGTTAAGCGAAAGGTTAGATTATTAACTATAATACTTAATCACACAAAGGTGTTTAGGTGCGACCTGGGAGTTTCTTTTTAATAAGTGTTTGTTATTGACAAAAATTTTAATCGCATTTTACTGGCTTGAAGAAGTTTAAATTGTTAGATTCATTCAATTTTTCGAAGAAGTAGTAGTGTGAACACACACAGGTAAAGCCAGTAAATGTCGTTGTCACACCTCTATGAGTATTTTTTAGCTATTTGAAAATTCAAGGTTTAAAATTGTTAATTTACGTTATATAGCTGAAGTCGCACCTAATTTTAAATTTTGATAAAATACCTGTACTATTTGTTTTTCTAGTTTATAAGGATAACAGGTCACATTCGTTTTTTGAAAAAAATTCTTAAGAAAATCTAGGTAACATATATCACATTATTATTTAAACTATAAAGTTTTAAGTTTAGAGTAAAAGTATATTTCTCTACCATCGGTATATAGATATTTCTTATAAATACTTTATAAATACTTTCGCATTTCGTCTGGTAAGCGATGTAGACCCTCTTTCGAGAGTGTATAAGCATTTACTTTCATCCAACAATAAAATGCAAAGATCAATTTTATATTAAATAATGTATTTTTGCTAAAACCAAGAAAACGACGAACACAAAGGGCGGAATTATAATGCCATTGGGCATTCTATCCCGGTCAACCCGGTGCAGTTGAAGAACATCACATATTAAGGAATTAACAAAAAAAAAGGAAAAATGTAAACGTGCAAAACAAATTCACTAAACTAATTATACTTGTCATCTATATTGTCTCGTCGGACATGGAGAAATAGATTGAAACTCCAAAAAACTTGAAATTTTGATTTAATGTACGGAGCGCAATACAGTCGGGTTGGGTGGTCTAATGGAGAATGAATATATTTGAACTAATTTTGACACAACAGCAAAAATTGTGTTGACAAGCAATGACGTTGACGAGATCCGTTGCTATTGTGCCTTTCATAGGCGCATTATTGTGCTTAGGCGCCGACAAATATGATTTATGAAAATAATATTTATCACAGATATAACAAATACATATATACATATTTATAGATGTCAATATATTCACATACATAAATATATATACATATATAGAAAGGCACGTGGAAACCGATAAAATGGTGATATTCCGATAAAATCCAAATCGATACCTTTTGTATAATATTTAAAAATCATGCCTTTGTGCGATGCTCTGCTGGGAGCTTTTCTAATGATTTCAGGCAAGGAGCTCCAAAGTAATTCCAAAGTGTGTTCGTTTTTAACCTTATTTTTACCATTATTGCGTGGAAATTAAATGAGGAAAGCCGTGAGTGATGGTAAACGGTACGCTTTCCCACGATATACCCAAACAGACACAGTCACAGAAGTTAACTGACGTTAACTTCTGTGAAGCTCTGTTATTCTTCCCTAGGCGGACTCTGTATAAGATCCGAAAAAGAATTAAGAACATACACATAATGGTTTTGCTTAGACTAATAAATATAATACTTTTTATTTTAGCCGATTATGTTACTTTACTTTTCAGGTAAACGAAAAGTATACTTTTCGTTCTTTCATAAGTAAATGTGTCAAAGTGATTTAATAACTGTTATGGTTAATTATGAGAAATAAAAATACCACAACCGGAGAGATAATAATTTTTATTTCCTTTGTTATGCTTTTGGTATCAAAAGTTTGATAAGAGTGTGTCATTATTATGGTATTCCTTAATAAAAAAAAAACTCTTTTTAAGTACTAACTTGAAAAAACATTTATTGCGTTAAACACGTCACGTCTTAAGTAATATTGCAATCTATGTGGAGAAATATCAGAGATACTTTGATTTGCATATTGTCTGCAGTCCTTCGAAATTAGGTGACATTACATTACATTCAAAAAATACCAAAACGGTTTTTGGCACACAAAATACGCTATTTTTTCATATAATTTCGACCGAAGAAACTCAGCCTGTATAAATTCACCTCCCGAAGCTTATTAATTAATTTAAAAAAATTAAAGTGAACTATAAACATGGTCATTAAAACTAGTCATAAATATCCAACATTGCACTACGCCTTACAGTCAAAAAATCGTTCGTTTTCATTTGTTAATATGTTATATAAGACTATGTTAATATCTATGACAATTTTTTACATGATTAAAACAAAACA
>DWHO01000542.1:0-19448 GCA_018247575.1 Eurytides lysithous rurik
CTCTAGCGCGCGCACACACACACACACACACACACACACACTACGTTTGTAATCCTGTCTAGGCATTATTTTAAGTAAAATATTGTTATTATATGTTCTTTCTAAATGCTGTTGGATTGTCCCTTGACAAGCAAATAAAATACGCTTACCCGCATCGCGAGTTTTATCTGTGTTATAGTGGAGAGGAAACCATCTTTAACTATCTGAACTAAACAAGATTGAATCATGACTGAAACATAATCTGACAAAATACTGCACGGTGTTCACCAAAGACAACTGTCTAACTTGTTAACTATGGACGTCTCGAAGACGCTGAAGTCTGTAATGGCATATGAAATAAAAAATGTAATTGAGACTGCATTGTGTGTCAAGTGGTATAAATAAATGAAAGATAACTCACAACATTTTTAATAGACTTACACTACTGACTCTAAATTTTACAATGTCTTTAGTAGTAATATAATTCTGAACGTGTGTTTTTAAGTTTGTCCTTCATTTACGCAGAAACGGAGTTTTGAAGGTGTATTTTCCAAGACGGAGAGTAATAGGCTACTTTTAATTTATAATATATAAAATTGTGATGTGCGTGAGTGAAGCCGAAGACATGGTGAATTCAGTAACAGGGTGACATGAAACTAAGTTTAGTAACAGGTATTGACCTAATTTTTTCTGTCAATGTTTGTTTCTTTCTTTTTAAGTTAAAAGGCCCGAAGCTTGAAATGATAAATGCAATTCCCGCGTAACTTTTACGTCATAGAATAGAAACGAACAATCACATTAGATCAGCAAACAATTCCAAATTCAAATGAAATAAAAATTCCCTTAAGAAGAAGGAAACCTATTGCATATGTTTCAAACTCAAAAATCAAAGAGCGCTTACGAGCGGGCCATTTACGAGCAAAGCAATACATCCCAAACGCTGCGAGCTAATTAAAGCGGAGGACTGGCATCGCGTGCGCAATTACACCGTAATTAAAAATAACTTATTAATTTCGTACTAAACGCGGCTCGCTCCCGTTCTTAATTGTCGGAATTAATCACGGCCGATGTTGCGTGGCTGTTAATTTTCGGGGCATAGGGGGCGGCTTTGTGCTCGAGTCCGTCGGTTGCGATCTAAGATGGTGTGATGGCACAGTGTAGAGAAGGTGGCGGGCTGAGTTACAGTTTTTTTAATTTGTAAGATGTGTCAGTAACATTAACATAATAAATGTCATTAGAAGGATGTATCTAATTGACCTAAAACGACGGTATATATTAATCTAACCTAAAAACTGTCAAAGTCAACTAATGCAACAAAAACACACAGTCTTCGTAGAACTTGTCCCTGTTTTTACACGGATGAGCGTTTTAAAACTTGCACTCCGATATTTTGTTTATGTATTATATAAATCATACGTTTTCTTGTCTATATTCATGGACAATTTCTAAAATAAAATGATTGCTCAATAATATTCTATCATTCCCTTGGACATGAACGTGATGTTAAACATTTAAAACTCAGTCTGATGTCTAGGGGAAATAATTTTCAAGCTCAGGAATTAAAATATTCAGAGCAAGTCGCGGACAGAAGCTAGACTTAAGGTAGAGTTTTTTTTTACCTGATGGTAAGCGAACGCCGCCGCCTATGGAGCACTGCAACAATAACATTAAACAACAATAAGTTATGTTATAACATATCTGAGTGTAGATTGGGCTGACAAGTCACATGCGTTAGTTGGTCGTTCTGCTTGCAGGTTATCCTGTGACCAGCAGAGCTGAGGCACGCTCATTAGGAGGCACTCGGGCGCCCAGAGGAGATAGCTCGGCGGGAATGCGATCTGTCATGTCGCCAGCTGATTCCGCGTCCGGAATTCAAATAGGCGGAACAGTTGCCAGTGTTTGTTCGCCCATTTGTTACTTTAATTCTGTCCGATCATACATACGTCCTCTTTCGTAATCGTTTTCCAATTGCCCGTGTAATTAAATGTTTATGAGATACTGAACGTCTTATGAACTCTAATGTAGTTAGTTATTTATAAAATGGATGAACAGACTATTATTGAGCTAGTATGTGGTTATAATGCGCTGAAATAACTAATTGACCTTTGCATTTCCCTGAAATGTTGTTATACCTAGAATCAAGTAAACTCAAGCATTATCCGGTTCTTGATAAAAATACCTATTCTATCTTCAGAGTATTTTTTATCGGGTAGCAGGCAAACGATCAAATTGCTCACCAGGTGGTAAACGATCACCTTTGCTCACGGTCATTTGCTACATCAAAGAACTTGCAAATAGGTTGGTGACCTCTAAAATGACTCACCGAACGAAACACTTTCACTTCACGCCAATTTTCTGTGAGGTTGTGGTACTCGGTCCCCGGTCATAACGAATATTTCTGGCGTCAAATTATTGAATTTAGTTTGCTGCGTTGGGAAGACTCCGCAACATTGACATTCACGATGTGCTATCTTCATTAAAAGCTTTAAAGAGTTTATTAGTGCTAATTTAACGCCATTTATCATATAAGGGTACAACTAGATCTCGCCTTCATAATAGGTTCTGATTTTGTCACAAATTTTCAGCTTTCGTCAAAAATTCGGGGCAAGAATAGTCTACTCTGTATTGCATTATTATGCCTATGACAATTGTTGGCTACTGGTCCAGTGGTAGGCTTTTAGAACACAAAGTGATGAAGCGAGCAAGTTGTGTGCCGATGGCAAACTCTCTCCTGTCCATAACTGTGTCCTGGATTTATGCTGATGGCATTGCTCTTTTTAATCGCAACACAGTAGTGCTTGTTCTACTTGGCGTTAGAATGATTTGAAATGAAGTGGTTCCAAGCAGTGAGCAAAAGATACCTGATAATAACTTAGTAGATAGACTATTAAAACTACAATCACATTTTACTTTTTTGCTTTTTAGCATTAGTAAAGAAGCAAGGATTCCATTTTAAAAATTTAGCCCAGGGGCTAAATTTTTAAAATGGAACCTGCTATTCTCTGTCAGGACAGAGAATAGCAGGTTTCATTGACAAAGAAAGCTTTTGTCGAGATTCCGCCAAAATATTAGTACTGCAAATTGGACCAGAACATGCATGCCTAAGTGGTACCTTCGTCTACAACAACAAGTGCTTGTATAATCTCTATTTGTCACAGAGGAATACGATTAAGACAGCATATCTCAATGTTAAGTAATTAAGCTGATGCCCACATTGCCCTTTAAGGCGAAACACGGTACTGTGAGTTGTATTACTGCTTGAGTGTAGAATAACTAGAAATAGCGTGGTAATTTCAGGAGGAGGAAGAGCAGAGGGGAAGGTAAGGAGAAAGGGATAAGAGGAGGAAGAGGTGGAGGAGGATGAGGAGGGGGGATAGGAGTAGAAGGGTGAAGAGGAAGGGGAGGAGGAGGAGGAGGGCATGGCAAAAGAACTACCAGTATACAGGTAAACCGATCGCTTACTCCACTTTTTAACTTACATTAAACGCGAATTAAAAAAGCAAGGCATTGAAATCAAACTAATGATATCGACACATTTCTGACGGTATGCCAACGTTCTGCCGTAAATAAAAGTTATGCCGTATAAATATTTTTGTAAGTGGCCCTTTGCATAGTCCGTTTGGGTTGTTACCATATTGGATTTTATTTAACAGCCAAGCAGTAATGAGTCAACGCCACTTTGGTCTGATTTAAATGGCAACATTTCCGGCGTGATTATTGGATATAGAGATTTAAAGTCTTAAATCTCTGATGAGTAAAGTGTAGGGCCAAGAAGAATCTGTGTGACACTATGTTGCTATAATCAGTGTCAGTAGCGTGTCTCTCGTCATCAGATATACGTTTTCTTCGGCTCCTCACTTTATCTCGTAAAATACATAAATATTTATACCCAATGAGGCTATATAAAGAGTCATAAGTTACTACCGTACATCACTGCTGTTGAAGGTTCGAACTTTATTCTTCACGTTTAGCCCGTAATCTATACGGACGCCCGCGCATTCAGCTTTATCGCGGGACGCATTTCTCAATCACAAATAATTAACGATCGGCGGTAATAATTTATTGCGGCGGCCATAATAATTATAATGTAACAATTATTGTTCCGTAAAGGAGACATTAAGATATGGCTTATCAGTACGACTGGCAGCGGGCTTTAACTCGAAATAAGTTCGTACGATAACAGACTTTATTGGCGTTGTTTAAGAGTGAACATTGCGTGAGTTCAAAATATTCAATGGCGTATAATGTGTCGCCGCTTGTATCTTTCCAACGTCCTGACTGTGGTGACAAAGTTGTGCGTTTCAGCGAGAGAGACGTGAACTTTGTGATAGCACTAAGTCGAATGAATCTCTGAAATCGATTAAGGAGAGAAAGTCAATATTCATTTGAATAATCGCGAAGGGAACATAGTTAGGTATCTACATTCAACCGCAGCTTAAAAACTATTGTCACTATTTGGCACAGTCAATTAAAACTTAAAAAAAAAATTGGTGTACTAACGATAATAAAGCAAATTCGAAATTCGTTTTTATGTTGTAGGGTTGTTGGTGCCACTACTCAGGTATAATTTTTTCCACTGGTTTTTCCAATTTGTGATTGTTTATGAGAGGATGAAGTAACCGTGCGGTTGTTTCACGTCAATTTTCAGATGCATTGTTACTTTTAGAGTACTCCGGTAATTCACCAAACAAAAGGGAAAAGCGTATATTCCTTAACCAATTTCTTCGGATATTACAATGGGTCTTAATATTATTCAATCAATTCAATCAATCCAGCATCTGGAGTTATTAATAAAATATAATTTTTCCCAATTTAAAAAGTTCGGAAATTATGGGGTTGGACGTGGCAACACAACACCATTATGGAGTTAGACGTGGCAATACACTGGAGTAACCTGAGTTCAAATCCAGGTGCCGGCACCAATTAACTTGTTAATTTATAATTGCCAATTTTAAATGCTAATTTATCATGTGTTCGATGCTGAAGGAAAATATTGTGAGGAAACCTGCGCATTTAAGGAACAATGTAAAAACAATAAAGTGGCGGTCTATGCCCTTACCCTCTGTGCAGAAGAGGTCTGTGACCATCATATACCATATAGGTTGCTACTTTAAATTGTGTGGCTCCTACTAATCGTACACCCGATGTTAAACGACACACTCGCCTATAGCAGTGCCATTGTCATTTTGTATTTTAAACCAACTTAATTGTTTTCATGTACAATTATTGGCAATGGCATTGTTATGCCCCTAGCGAACCCTGCAAGCAGTATTATCTCAACAGATGGAGTCTGCGTTTCTTAAGAGACAAAATAAAATCGATTAAACGTACGTCGCATTCCGGTGGAATCGATTCCGTGTCGATCAATTAAGCACAATCGAATGTTGCGCGTCTCGCGACCAAAGAAAAGAACTGCACCGACGACTGATAGACTAAGTATTGAGTGCTTTATGACTTCCTGCACGGGACGCAGATAGCGTCTATTTTAGTGCGCACTGAATGAACGTATGAATGGAGAGCAATGAATGATTGCTCTGACGCTTACGAATGTCCCTTATCTGGTGTAGGAAGCTGTCTATGTGTGAAATGACTTGTTTACCGCTCAGGGTAACTTAACCGATTGATAGATATTATTTATTAATTGCAGTGAGCACTATTGCTTGATTACATTTGAAATGGTGTATAAACTACAGCTTTGCTCCAATGCCGATTTAATGGCCCTTTTTCCTATCTTGGTAGTAAACGTATCTAGTATGTCCAACGATAAATATATTTTAAGATTATCTTTGATTTATCATATCATATTTTTAAACGTTTATAATTTGACGGATTATATAAAAATATATATGTTATGGAAAATCTCTTGTTATGCAAGCCTACTCCGTGGCCTAATGGTATTGGCTTACGCTTTACAAATAAAAGGTGATGGATTCGAATCCTGCTGAAGAGAATGACGTGGTACTATTATGTCTTAGGTCGGTTAGGGCACTACAATCTGATCATCCGGTTACTTGTAAAAGTGAAATGATCGACATCGAGTGGACAAGTGAAAAGTCGTTCCCGGCTTGCTGACGCCATCTAGCAGAATTTGGAGGAATCATTACTAGGAGGTTGGTTTAATTAATATTAAGAGTCAGGTGATGATTCACCTTTCATGATGACCGTTTGGCGCAGCTGCTAAGCTATCGGCTTCGGCGTCGCAGGTCGTGGGTTCGATTCCCAGCCGGAGCAAATATTTGTACGAACTACAAATATTTGGTTCGAATCGGGACGTTTGTCAGTGTGATGAAATATTTGTATGTAAAACGCCTTTATAGCACAAGATATAAAGGTTTTTTACATACAAAAACCTCCCCACCTGATCTCTTGCCGGTTGTGTCGGGAATCGGTTTCAACGGGCTATCAGAGTAAAGGAAGAGTGAGTTGAGTGAGCACCTTTGTTAGTGCAACATTTATGCACTATAGTATATACCGCAGTTGTCTGAACTCTTGTAGATTGACCGCCGTGGCCAATATCAATCGTGAGGCCATTATTGTTCTTAGTAGATGTATTAGTTCAACTTTTAGTTCTGACTTGACAGGAATACGCTATCGCAATCACCTCGCTACCGTAAATGTATTTTGGGTTTGGTCTGGAGTGAGTAGCCGAATGCCGTTTCATTCCGCAGTTACCAATACACCGGCAAATTAGTAACTCATATCATGAACCATTTACTAATCTGCTTCTCGTTCTCATAACAATACAAAATAATTACTTTCTTCAGTGAGCGATTCGGACAACGTAGAAACAGTTTGAAGGTCCAAAAAACTCAATATATTAATACGCGGTGACCATTAAACGGAGTTAAAAGTTTACGTTCCACATTAAAGAACCTTAACACGTCCTAACACGTATTGATAATTACGCCCGCGGCACCTTTTGTGACCCTACTATGGGCGAATGGTCGCATAGGGGCAAGGTATGTGCCCCACTTCATTCTAAGATATGCGGCAATATATCATATCACTACTATTTCAACTAATAACGTAAAATTAAGTTCTCTTATCTTGATCGTTTGTTTTTCTTTCAAGCAAAGCACCCGTAAGATCGTGTTTATGATTTTGTCAGCATTGCTTAAATCCTATGATCTACCATTCAACAAATTATTGACGACGACCATCTTGTGTGAGTAATTAAACGTTTTCAGACACAAAGAAGATGCCTTCTCTGCATAGAGATACAGTTTCTGACACCACCTACAATAACCATATTTATAGTCAATACCAACTGTTTTGCTTGTAGCTCTCATTTTTAAAGACTACGATAAATATGGCAATAGAATGCCTGAAAAAAAGCAAGATATTCAAGGCCTTTCTAAAAGCTTGTAAGTAGTAGTCTGTTCTCTTAGAAAAATGATAAATGTTCTGTTAGAAAAATAGAAGAATGAAATATGTGAGCTGGGTTATTTAGTTAATATAGGTACGTGCGTTGCAACTGCAACCATTGTTAATTATGATAGATATGTTTGTTCGTGCATTTAAACCACAGAACTATCAGTAATAATAATGTAGTGTAATGTACTAAGTATTTACTGAGTTTATTTCAAGTGTGTATTTCATTTTTTACCAAATAATAACGATCATAAACCTGTTGCAAATCTAAAAATGCTACTGGCATATTGCAAATCTAAAAATCCAAACAATACTGGAATTGAGCCACAGATATCGTAAAAATTTCGGACTTGGAGCCATGTGTATAACGATATATATTCTAGGCTTGTTTTTCATGTTCGGATCATAGGCAACGTTTCGATAAACATTAATAGTTTATCTTTTGCTGTGTGACGAACACATCAGCCAATAACCAAGCAATCAAGTCCCTCGACCGAGGGTAAACCGATATTGGGCCTCGAACAAACATAAAGATGGATAGTAAAATTTTACGACCACCGATTTACTGGTGACTGTGAACTATTCCAACTAGGAGAGTAGGACTATTGTACGCATTTTTATATAATGGCATTCTTAACGGGCTTAAGGAAAATACCAAACGAATTATCCAATTCGAGTGATCTATTCGAACGAGTGGCCGTACGAAGAAGGCGTTTATAGGCATTACCTTAATATAAAAAAATGTAACATTATCGGATATTACTTGGTTCGTAAACTAAGTGTACAATGTTGTTTTCTAGTGTTATGCGGAATCGAAATAGCGATATACATCTGTCTAAACTGCTAAGAGTTGTTTTCTAAAGTTTTTACACAGATTCTGTGCCACATAGAAACTACTTATCCACATTGTGCTCTTTGCTGAGAAATTTAGGATATTTTATCTCTATGCCAAAATACGAACGTAACTTCGCCAGGGCAATATTACTTAAACAACACTGATAGGCTTTAGAATACAGTGGTTCCACCTGGCGCACTCTACCAAGTCCACGTGGAAAATAAGTTTTCTTATCTTGACACGACATTCATAAACATTGATAACTCACGTGTGATTATAGTCATGTCTTAAGCCTAATAGAATAAAAACATTTCTATTTACAAAAAAAATGTTCTGATGATTACTATTCGAGGGCAGGCCTGATGCTCATTGATACCCAGAGGCAATATCCAGTCCACTGATCACCAGTATTCCGCTTTTTGTAATACTCAGTTCCTATAACGATTATGATCGCTCACAAACACCGATATCGATAAATATACACTGATACGGAATAAACATCGACATACCACGGGCCGAGACGGCCAATGGCACTATCTTACTGCAGGCTTATAAAATTCGAGACACATTAGTCGGAACACGCTGAGCGTCGGACAGGCTGGGGACGGCTTGATACACTATTATCGACGGTAGGCAACATTAAACCTATAGCGTTTTTAAATTGTGGCCCACCCATAGAAAAATACGTTTCCCGGTAAACGGGCCGCCTCGTTAAACCAATTAACCGAGAAATATCTCCCGAAAACCCTTATCTCCCGGCCACGTTTAAGGCGAAGCTCCCATTTTTATTTTTTCGTTTGCTCACAGAATCGTTTGTGTTTGAATTATTCTTCCAGAATGATCTCAGTTTTTGGATATCAATTTTAACTTGAAGAGATTTAAAAATCAAAAAGGAAAATTGTATATCTTTTTTTATTAAAGAAAATATGATAACTGACCTATAATTATAATAATCATAATAAGCCAAGAATGTTGGGCGTAGAGGTGGTGCAGCTCATATCTCTGGTGTGGAGCAAAGCGTAGATTCGAGCAATTATCTTGTTCATCGTCGTAATCATCAGTCAGAAGATGTTCACTGCTGGATTGAAGGTTTCGATTTCCTCGACTGAAGGTTTGTTCTTCTCGCATCCAACGGATTCACGCGATCACCAGGTCGTTGGTCCACCTTGTCGGAGGCAATCTATCTAGTATATACCAATAATACAAGAGATTTTGCACTCACAAAGATATAAACGCATAAGTAGGTATGTCGTCAGGTTTCACCCTTCATCTTTGCCGGAGGAGCTGATCTAAGGGTGTTTGTCCATACCTGTTACTGTCATTTGGATAGATATTTCTTTTATCTATATATGATATGAGTGTATCCGTAATAATTATGAATACCTTTCTTTTATGTCGTTACACTTGACAAAACGATTGATTATTTTAGTAAAAATGTATGTGTCTTTGATAATTGACAGTTACTATTAATTTGTCAAATCTGTGAATTGCACGGAATAAATTTGTTTGAAAATTTTTATGAAACAAAATTTTGTTTGTATATTTGACCGTTCGCAACCGTAACCACAGATCGGAATCATCGTTTTTACTGAGGAAAATATGTCATCCGACCATGTCCTTCACATTTGTATTGGTTAGCGTGACGCACGCCAGCGGATCCACGGCAGAAGCTAGTCTTATGATAAATCGAGTCACACGGTAGCCTAATCGAACGATCCCATTAACAAATCTCAAAAAAAAGATCCCACAAGCCGCCGCTTAAAGCTGCATCGCCCGAACAACTCTAACACTTTATTCCGTATAAACTGTCTATCGTCGAATCTACATATTTATTTATTTTTACGTCTCTATCCAACGTTTTTCCGGTAGCCGCTAATAGTTTTAGTCCATTAATGTTAATTATACATTCACTGGATCATCACGCATTATTTTTATGAACTATAAAACTGACCGAAGCGCAATTTGTAAAAGAAACTCGAGAGTAGACGTTAGAGTGTAATTTATGTTTATTCGTGGACAGTTTGGGCGAGATACCGCTGAGTTAGGACGCGGTGTCCACTGTGAATGAAATTGATTCGACGAAAACTGTAAGAGTATTTGTTTCAATTCTTACTCACATTATAAAAGCTGTTCTTATTTCACGCAGTAACGAACCGATCCATGGATGTAATTTAGATAGATTGGTTTGATGATCCCTTAAGCACAGTTGCTAAGCTGTTGGCTTCGGCATCGCAGGTTGTGGGTTCAATTACCCCCGGGACAAATATTTGTACGAACTACATTTGTTTGTTCCAGATCTGGGCGTTTGTCGGTGTGCGATTTATGTATGTAAAAATCTCTTGTAAAAGAAGATATCTCTATTTCAATGCGGGCGGCTCTATTTCAGCGTTATATATGTATATATATATATATATATATAAACATAATTGCTTATTGTTTGCTTTGCTTGGATTTTGTTTCTCTTTTGTAATTTTCTTGGGGTCCAAATTGACCAACATCATTGTTCATATCACTTTCTCACTTTTAATCTATGTTAAAATGCTACTATAATCTATTTTTCTGTTGCTTAGTAAACTAAGAAAAAAGACGAAAGAAAAACTAGTATACACTGTTTCACAATCAAAATATTGACGAGAAGAAAAAATAAGTGGTGAAAGTTATTATAAATATTCGATGGTTTTATCAAGTTTTAATTTAAATATAAATTCTGTTAACCAGATATTCCGTAAAATGTTTAAATTTATAGTGTCAAGCATTCGCGTAACTAGAGCTAATTCTAAATACAGGCTATATTTTTAACTATAGCTACTAAAGACTATACAGGATCCCAAAACTTAGTGCCTTAACAGCTCCAAAAGCTTAAGCAGAGTTAAATAGAATAGGTCATATCCATCCAACGTGTTGGGGTTAAAAGGTAGCATAGGTTTTTTTCAACATAACTTACGTATAAAACTAAGAATCGGTTCGGAATGGATCGTAAAATTTTGGGTCAACGAAGCATACTATAACTCTTCTAAAGGAAGTCGTAAAGTCTAACTCTTTAGTGTAGAAATTACCTATTTTGAAGTTTATTTCGTATATAAATTGAAAGAAAAATATAATCGTTATCAAACGAGAACTATGTAATAAATCAATGAGTGAAAAAATGTTAGTTAAAACTTTTTTTATTTAAAAATATGTGAAAGTAATAATTTAATACAGGTTCGATAACTTACTTTACTTACGATTACGATACCATTACATTCCCGTGTTAAATGTATTTCTGTACAAAAAGTATGCTCAGCGATTATTTAGATTTTTCATCAGAGAGACTAGATGTTGAGAAAGAGTTTCATGTTACAGTAGAAGATGACTGTCTCGCGAGCGTTTTTCGTAAACCTTTTTTACATAGACCGCCAAATTAACTGGCCATAGATGTAGACAACTGCCTCCGTGACCTAGCGGAATGCGCCCGCGCTTTACAAAACGGAACCGTGGGTTTGAATTCCGCGGTTTGATTTAGTGTTGTTGTTTCCCAAGTTTGGTTAGGGTGTTACGAGCTGAAGCGCACCACCGCGGGGTCCTCAAATCCTTTGGGGAAGTGCAGGTAAAGGTTGCTCTCACAATGAAATATCTTGGGTCTATTCTCGACAGTCGGTGGAATTTCCGAAAGCATTTTGCTTGCCTGGCCCCTCGATTAATGAGTGCAGCGGCCGGTTTGCGGCGATTGTTGCCCAATCTCGGAGGTTCCAACGCGGGCAGTCGTCGCCTCTACTTGGGCGTAGTATGGTCTATGGCCCTATATGCGGCACCCATCTGGGTAGATGCCGTGACAGCGCACAGTGTCGCACACTTGATAGCGTGATGGTTCGACTTGATGGTGGATTCGTGGCTATAGGACCGTGACCTACGAGGCGGTGTGCGTGTTCGCGGGATTCCCTCCGTGGGATCTCGAAGTCTGGAAGCGGTCTCGGTCGTTTACGAATGGTGCACGAGTCTCCGCCTTCGAGGTGAACAATTTTGCGAAGCGGTGCCAGCGGTTTCTGCTCACTGCCCAAGGAGAATGGAACGGAGACAATTCAGACCCTCATTCAAAACCGGTTTTGGAGTTCTTTTGGGTTGGGACTGACGCCGTCGGGACCGCGGAAGAGTGCGAGAGCGTACATAGTCCCGACATTGGGCGACTGGAAGAAAACTGTGAAGTTTTTAGCCGGTAGTCGATTTCACTAACCGCCAACACACGGCTCTGCTCTTTATCTGGGTGTCATGGTCTATAAAGGATTTCCCCACGAGAAAAAAAAGGCCATTACGAGCTGATCACCCGATTGACTGAAAAGTAAGATGATAGATGCGTAGGACGGGATTGTAAGAAGTCGGTCCCGGCTTCTTGTCGTTACTAAGAGGTCGGTTTAACGTCACCGCTTCTGTATCTGATCTCTCTCTCGGGTCATGTCGGTTATCCGTTCCATTGAGCTATGAGAATAAAGAAATAGTGGGTGCACCTGTGTGAGCAAACGCTTGTGCACTGTGATATATTCCACGCAATTGGCCACCGTGGCCGGAACCGGTCGGGAGAACATCATTATTAGTGATAGACAATCTTATAAGCTTTAGGTGAGCGCATAGAAGAGCCTAAACGTCACAAATTTGCGTAGCTTATAGTGCTGTACGGCACTTTGTTGTCAGAGGCAGGCATCGTTTACCATCAAGCGTTCACGTTGCTCGTCTCATTGTTCTTTAAAAAAAAGCACTCACCCCTCTTGAAGGAGGGTTGTTGAAAGTCAACGCTACGCCTAAGCCTGCTGAAACTGAAATGCAGGAAATACACAGGGATGAAAGCTTTTTACATCACTCAGGTTTTCAGTCCTGCCCTGGAAAAGCTAACGTGCAGCAAGGGCTGTGTAAAGGAAGTTACTTTATCTGTTCAAAGGTTATTAATATACAATAATACATAAATAGTTTTTAGCAGGTCCTTTAAAGCACAGGATTCTTATCAGTCAATCATCATTCATTAAATTTAAAATATCACTCTCTTATTACGCATCAGAAGAAAACCCATCATTCCATTTATTTAAATCTATAAGTGAGGAGTTAGCAAGAAGCCTCTGACTATGTTGTTTACATGTCACTCTTTCGTTTTGCTAAAACTTTTATACTAGATCATAACTAACTTTACTTTTTTTTTGGAGTAAGTTGGCAAGCGAGCAAACGGCTCACCGGATGGTAAGCGATCCCCGCCACCCATGGACATTTGCAGCGTTACAGAACTTGCAAATGCGTTGCCAGTCTTTAAGGGGGAAGGAATTTTTCTTTGAGGGAGAGAGGAGGCTAAACAGTGGGGTGGAGAGAAGTAGGGTGAGGGAGGCAAATGTAGAGAGGGGAGTGAGAGAGGGAGGAATAGGAAGAAGGGGTATGGGCCACCAGCCGACTCAATCGTCGGACAAAATGCGGAAGCAAAAAACTTCCACTTCACACCGATATACAGCTCCTAATACAGCGATGCCGGACATCGCTGTATTGCACAGACGCACTAAATTACGTAAAATAAATTATATTAAACACCTTATCCAAATCCTTATCACAGCTATATATAGATAATTAACACCTAGACACAGAACAAATACCTATGCTCATCGCACAAATATATATGATACAGAGTCATACAATCAACAATACATCAATCGGTACAATTTATTTTCTTATATTTTCATCGAATGCATTAACTAACACTGTTTGACTTTATTTTTAAAGTTTCTTCAGTTTTGATAGTATTAAACAATCGTGGAATAATGTACATAAGTTTTGAACGTATTTAGTTTTAATTATGGCATTGTGTTCTTATACGTGTGTCATTTACCATCAGGTGTTTGACTTGTTCATTTTGTTATTTTAATATATAGCTTTTTCTGTTAAAAAAGAAGCACAAACAGACGAAAATACATCGCATTTATATTATTGAAGGGTTAACATATCGCGTGCATGATATTCGCAATACTTGCATTATGCTTGTTTCGTTTTTTTTTGTTGCAACGGATATTTTTTAAATGATTTCCCTTTCGCATATCTTTACCGGTTAGTTGTTTTTTAGTTAATCGCTGTATTAAGGAGCTGTATCGGAATCTCATATAAACATAATTACTTATTGCAAATCACTCCAGCTAATAGTCGTTTTGATGTTTAGCGCTTTGTTTTTAGTATATTGCAGATATCCGACACTTTTATTCTACGCGTAGACGAGTTTTTATAATTTTCATGATATTCTTTAGGTTTAATTATATGAATTGGACGGAATAAATTTTCTTATATCGAGAATATAAGAAGTCACCTATCGTATAGTCACCGATGAAATTCTTTAATATTAATTAACAATTTTATATTCATATTATGCGGTTGAAATATTTTTGGCGGAAAATTTAGAAAAAAATATATTGTAATCTATTAAAAATATAAACGATAAAAAACTGGGAAGTCTTAATGATGCAAATAAAATAGCTTAGATATTGACGTTTCTTAATTCAGAGATACACATAGGCTTGACGGAGTTATTATTTCAATCTTTCGTCCCACTAAAGGCTACTGAACAAAAACAGTAGATCTTATGAAGCATCTGAAAATATTGTACTATTTCAAGAATATCTCGGCTTATTCTAAAATTCGTGGTGTACAGAACGTCCTTAACCGTATACAGAAGATATATTTATATAGCGTTTCATTTAATAAATTAAGCGATTGGAACCGAAACGTTTAATATTAGCAACGCGACTGTAATCCGTTATATTGCTGATGTTCATAGATTGTTGCAATAACCAAATTTTGAGTAATCTACCAACCAGACTTAAAAATCTCTCACAAAAGAGATTATTTATCAGAAGTTTTTTTTTTTATTTAAAGTCTTCGAAATTTTGCATCAGACGAGGTCATCTTCAGGCGATATAACAATAAGGGGTCTGCTAAATCTACCACGTCATATTATTTATATAGAATCGCAGCGATAACCCATAGAAGGTTACTAAGATTAATGTCCATCGGATGTGGAGTTTACTGTCGTATATTTAATTATTTATCACATTATTGCTAACTCTATCTTTTATGATGGACGACTGACTTAAATTGTTTACTTCTGGTTCAATTTAATGACGTTGACAATAATTTTATATGCTCTTGGAACCGCAAAACTGATAGATACAAATAAAATATAGAAATACAATCACTTACCTGTGATACACACTTTCTTTTAATGATAAATTAATAAATATTAAGCGACAACTCACACAGGGCTATCTAATCCCAAACTAGGCAAAGCCTGTACGAACTAATTGGACGACTGACATTCGTATTTATATATCTTTTATGTATAGATAGTTCAAAACCACAGATACTTCTGCTCGTCTTAAAAATATTTTGTACAGGGTATAAATCGAACCCACATCTTTCGAAAAATAAAAATCGCAAAAGCTGCCCACCCATATGTTCTTAAAAATACTTTATAGTACAAATTATTCGGAATTAGATGGATCAGAAATAAAAAACAACTCATTTTAACCGACTATGTATAACTGACTTATTATATCTGAATGACAAATATGTCGTCGAATAAAAACTTTAAACGTCTTACAAAAAAGGAATGACTAATTTCTTTCTACAAATAATTACAATTATTGTTTTAAAGGTCGAACCCATTTGCTTGGATCGTAACAAACAGGACTCTAGAACAACAAAGTTGGCAGTTGATAGAATAGCTCGAAAACAATTCATGAATTCCTTTTTCTTTCTCAAATGTTATTGTATTTACAACAAAGAATGGAGACACGAAAATGTTTTTAGGTGTATGTTATAATGGCTTTACGAAATATCAACGTATGTGTGTTTATTGGCAAAAGAGCAAGGCATACCATTAATGCTAGCGCCGACCATGGGAATCTAGCGTATAAAGGCAGATGCCGATTGAATTCTCTTCTTATATTTATTATGCATTTAAATCTAGCTTTAAAGTAAGAAAAATTTATTGAAAATGAGGGAAATGACAAATAGCTCCAAAAGTATAGGGAAATTATGTCAAGAAATTCAATAAAACAATTTTTGATCGTGTTTGTATCTACGATCCATGAGGAAAAGCTTAGCGTTTCATAAAAACCATACTTCTTTATTCTCATCGATTAAAGTTCGGCTCACGAGAACACCCGCAAGCTAACTACGTATGTTTGCACAAGTAAAGGACAGAAGGACAACCTTCTCTCACGTAGAAGCAAGAGCCGCAGGTTTTCTTAAGGTGTAGTTTAAAGGAGGGCGAGTAATATAAGCGTTAAAGTTAAACTTTGACACGGGGTAAAACAGCCGCCGAACGTAGGGTTAGAAACTCAGATCGATGTCGTTGACTGATCTATAAATAAGTGACGAATTGAATAAGTGAGACACCTGGTGGTAAGCTACAGACTAATTCATGATAGAACCTTATTGAATTTTCGGTTTTATACTGCATCTGAAGACATCATGATAGTCTCTATGGTGAGTGATTTTGGTGGAGACAGTAAGTGAAGTGTTCATATGTTCTGCGGCAGTATAAATAGTACCGGTGGTGGTTCTCTAGGCTGACTATTGTTACTAATACCTGCCGATCGATTTTTTTCAGGGGTCAATAAAAGCAATTGAAACATTATATGAAATACAATAACTACAAAACTTTTAACATCAAATATCATAAGTATTATGATGTTTGGGGCCCCGACCGTTGAATTGTTAAATAATTAATATGTATCGCTTCAACAATAATAAAAACATTAGCCTTATCGTATACCATAGATTAAAGGAAAAAAAATAATAATTTCATTAAAACATACGAATAACACTGGCCGATAAGTTCGGGCTTCTTATCGCGGGCCGTTAAAAATTAACTGAATATAAAAAATAAATGGGAGCAACGGGAGAAAAACAAGCTGGCCGTTATCGGAGAGCTGTGCCATAAAATGTTAATTGTCATCGGTAATTGCAATTAAAATTAAAAATTATTGCGCTCGCGTTATCGGCGGGTCAGCGTGGTTATGTTAATATTGGATAGTACGTGTGTTGGGGCTCATTCGATCGGTTAAGTGTTATTTATAGATGTATTATTAATAAAGGAAGAACTAACTATCATTAGAGACATTTTTAATGTAAAAGGTGGAACGCGACTAGGCGATTCACCTGATTTTAAGTGATTACCGCCGTCAATCGAAAATTATTGTCGGGTTGCAGGTTGCCAACTATAGAGAAAAGGGAGCTCGGGGAAGGGGGTAGATAACTCTTCAATGATATGTGAAAATAAATTTCTTATTGACGTCGTGTTTACTACCTACTGTACTGTACTATAGTGAAGCTGTAATCAACCTAACGATGATTATCTTATATCTTATATTAACTGATGTCTTTAATTTTAGCCTATGCGGCTCTGTAAAGCTTCATCGGGCACCGCACCCGTGAGAATGCTAGTTCTCACGGGTTGGATGATCCTACTTCTGCAGGGTCACGCATGAGGACATGCGTGGTGGTTTCCAAAATAGTTGTCGTCGGGGAAAGGTCGGTCTGATGCATGTCTTATATGTCTTAGGGACATTTTGCTGTAGCGGTTGTGCAAACAACTGAGACGGCCAGAGATGTACATGGCTCTCTTGACGGCTGTAACGTGCGCTGAGAAGGTGAGTCTCTCGTCGAGAATGACTCCGAGGTATTTGGCCTTCTTCTCCCAGGGGATCGGTTGGCCGAAAAGGGTAACTTGGCCCAGGTCATTTCTACCCGAGTGGCAGCGAGTGACTTTCCCTTCGATAAGTCGGACGCTTCTTTTGTGAGTAAAGAAAACGGCCGTACTTTTGTCAGGGTTGACGTCTATCCTCCAGGATCTGAACCATTCGCCGAGGCTATTGGCAGCGTTCTGGAGGTTGAGAGCGATGAGTCTGGGGCCTGAGCCCGTGACAAAAAGGGCTGTGTCGTCTGCGAAAAGCGCAAGTTCTACATTTGGTACAACCCCAAACCACCAAATGATCGCGTGACAGAGAAAAGTACCATTGTTGCATAAATATTGAGAAGAACAGCATAAGTCTAGTAGAATCATATTTCTCAATCGTATTCACTATCATTTTTTTTATTCTCAATTTATTGTAAAGTAATAACAAATTATTATAGATGTAAGTTTGAATATTACAATTGGCGAATTGGAGAGTCACACCTCGCTCCCGCACATCATCCCAGGGAGCAAGGTACGGCTGATAATCAGCACTGCGTACAGTATCCCGTAGAGTACTTGTTCCATGCCAGGTTATGCTGAGCCGCTTCGTTTCGTCCTAATATTTTCACCTTTCTTAAAACTATTCAAATTGTATACTGCTTTATAGATGCAATAAATATATTATTATTAGAAAAATATATTAGAACTTGTCGATTCATCTCCATGAGTTTTTATAGGTTTTAGGTGCAGTGTCCTGCACCGGTACGTTCCGTAGGAGATCCTGGAGCCTCTCTAAACGCACTGAGGATGGTAACCGAGGGGATTTTAGTGGATAGAAGTCCCACACAACCCTGCCTTCACCCCAGAAGACGGGGTATCCTTTGAAGATTTCCCCCTCGTTAAAAAAAAGGGTGCATATAAAGTTAGTTGAACATGCCTGCCCTTTCAAAAATTGGTATTGATGTCGCGTAAGCGGTCCGCAACTGAGATAGCTATTGACAGCAAAACAATTCTGCTGCTAAATAGTGTCCGGGTACTGTGAGAATTGCCCTGGGACCGATTTAAAATACGTGCTATAAATGTCAATCTGCATCAGGAGCAGATTGCACTGGGCCCTGGGCCCTTTGCTTAGCAGTCAATTTTATATGTGTAAAGTACAATTTCAGTCAATAGAGCCTTAGTAGCTGGAATGATCTAAGATCGAGGTACCGTACCCGACGGTCATATACAAACAAAAAAAAAACAAAATACAAAAACCGCTGTATCGCGTCTCTAATGCCCAACCAAAGACAATGTCCAGCACCTTTCATATTTGGTACCATTCACGTTTCAGTCACTTTGCTGAAACGTAAATGGTTCCCCCATTTACGTTTCAGTGGCGATCTGTTTTTTGTTTGTCTTTATGCTGTCAATATGTCCATCGCTTGATGGTCGTGACGTCAAGTGTAACTTATCCCGTTATCTTGAACTTGAACTTGAACGCTAGTTGAAGTCCTTGGTAACTAGATTAGCAAAGTCAAAGTCAAAGTCAAAATACTTTATTCAAAATTGGATTGGTTTACAATCGCTTTTTGACGTCTAATGATT
>DWHO01000543.1:0-19435 GCA_018247575.1 Eurytides lysithous rurik
AAAGAAATAAAACCATTTTCAATTATATATGTTTGTTACATTTTTGTATTCCGGATACATAAATAGCAGCCCTCGTAGCTAACCCACGAACCGCCCCCCTAGAATGACTGACAGTAACTTTTAAGATCGTTACCATTAATTACAAGTGGGAGTATATTCGTAGGTCTATATTTTTCAGCTTTACATATACAATAATCATCAATCACAAAAAAAATAATGATATGAGTATTAACATTATTGACAATGGTGTAATACTCATATTATTAAATATTTTTTTTTAAATATTATTTTCTTTTAAATATGGCGAATAGCCAGTCTGGTTTGTAGGTAGGCGTTTAGTTTTTAAATGATTACGAGGAGGAAATGTTAACAAGGAGGCGGGCATAAAATAATCTAAACCAGAGATTCCCAAGCATTTTTTCGTCGTAAACCAGTTTCAAAATTTTACTAGTTTCGGTGAACTCTCTGCTGCCACATTTCATCTATATTCCCAAAATTCATCAAAACATGAAGATGGTAATCATACCCACGCTGGGTCTTCCGTGGACCCCGGACGTGTACACACTTAATAATTTCTTCAGTTTACGATAAAACCCACATTGTAAAACAAAGTAATTTCTTGGATGAAATGTAAGACTTAGGACTCTATTATTTTCAAATTTAAATGAAACAAGCATACACCACAGTCCATAGTTTTAGCTGTACCTGTGAATATTGAAACAAAATAAAAAAACCAAGACCATAAATAATTTATAATCTGGTTTCTGGGAGGAAATTGACATCTCAATCAACCAACAGGAACAGAAAAACAATCAACAGGATCGTTATCGATCCGTTACCGCGTTGGTTATTTCATGACTGTTTCTAAGTTTTTTTTTAATCAAAAACAATAGATTTATTTTGGATATTTTCGTAAAATTACTGTTCCTTGTAAAAAGTTCCCTACAGGTTGCACTAGTATTAACTATTAAGTAATATTAAAGAAATACAATGTGATAAAAATATATTTTATTAGTTGAACTTGTGGAATTTTTTCTCTAATACGCCATCGTTTTTAACGTAACTATTATACTTGTCATAGACGTCATACCAAAAGCTTAACCTGTCTATGAGTTGTTTAGGTAGTGTTCCTACATGCGGATTGTCATTAATAAAGACTACCGTTTTATTTTTTCCATAATCGGGCCATCTTAATTTACTTGAACTCTCTGTTGTAGGATTGCTGTAATATATATTTTTTAATAATTTTCACCTTTCATCAGAATTGTTTTAAAATAATTATACAAAATGTTTTAACTAACTATTAATTTCTTGTACAACATGTACTTTAAAAAATATTTTACATTAACACATCACAAGATTCTTAACAAGTGTTTATATCAGTTTGTTAACTTACCCAAACTTTATAAAGTTAGAAATAAAAGTCATAAATATATCCATCACTAAACGACTTCTATGATTCATATTATTTAATAAATGTCAGGTTTTTTCCGTTACAAAAATGTACCCCAATTCATCCGCATGGGCAGTACCGGGAAAATCTATGTCGTAGTAAATTTTCGCCCAATTTAAATCGCCGTCAAAATCGAAGATTTAATAATATAGGGCATTGCTGTTATCATGTAGTTTTAAAGAATCAATCCAACTGTGTGTACTAAAAATGTATTGAGAATCAGATGATAAGTCGACGATATTGCTTAGTGTAAAGTTGGTTAAATCGCTGTCAAAATAATTTTGCCCAATTGATTTTGCTAAAGTCTTACACATATGTGATCCAAGTGGATATTCTATGTTAGATGGTATAGAAAGCTCTAAGTTATCTTTTAGTTTCTATTTACCTTTGCGAATTTGAGGAATTACAAAAATTCCTTCCCTATAATTGAAACCTGCTAAAATGGGTACGTTTTGTTTCAAGCCCGATCTGATTATTTCGACGGGGTCGGAAGTAATTACGGCATGTGGTGAATTTATTTCGATACTTGGTATAAACGCGGCAAATGGACGTAAACAGACGTTGTCGTCTTCGGCCATACTCATTTCGGCATCTATTATGTCGAACACATCAAGTTCTATTAACCTTTTTAACAGAGTCCGCACGTCATCAGTTGCCAAACCTAGCTTTTTGGCCAAAGTGAATGCATTATCTATAGCGTGCCTAGACACCGATTTGTGGCTAACAGCATTACCGCTGAGAAGAATGGCTTGTTGGAACAAACCAGTAGATTTTTCAGTTAGCAATAAGAAGTGTACCAATGTTGACCCAGAGCTTTGACCGCCGATGGTTATCTTATTGGGATCACCGCCAAATTGTTCGATGTTTCCTTGAATCCATTTTAATGCCAACAATATATCTTTAAGTGCTGCATTACCAGACGCTTCTTCAATATTGAGCGAAAGAAATCCTAGCGGTCCCAACCTAAAAATATGGTATACTTTATAATTTCGTCCTGTACATCATTTAATAACAATGCATGTTGAAACAACCTAAAGTTCATTGTAACAAATATTACGCCACGTTTTGAAATTAACTGTGGGCCGTAAAGAGTGTCGCTTCTGCCAGACAGAAATCGGAATGCCCCCCCGTGTACAAACACGAAAACTGGCAGTTTCTTTTCCTTTACATTAGCAGGTACGTTTATATTGATGATTAAGCAATCTCCATTCATTTTGTCTCTTATAAACTTTTTATTAGCTTGCGGACATGTTGCATTGAGAATAAAAGTCCACGGTCTTCTTGGAACTGGAGGCTGAAATGTATATGTCTTAACTAGTAGGACAGCTGTTTGATACGACTTTTTAAGAAGATGAGCAAGTCGTTGTTTGTTGGTAAGTGTCACAGTAATCTCTCTCGTTATTTTGGCCTTCAAATCAGAAAACATTAATGTTTCGCCATTACTGTAATGCGGTAAAATAATTAACAATAGCGTGGTATTGGCAGATCTTGCAAGACTTCTATTGCCTACTCGCAACATTTGTAATTAGAGCGCAAGTCTACATTAACAAACTCATTAACAAAACGATATCAAAAATTTGCCTTGGCGATAAAAAATATTGTTGGCAACATCATCCGCTTTTCTTGTTTGAAATAATAAAAAGTATTTACCATGAATCGAAGTGCTCCAACTGGGCTTTCGGCATATGGAATACCAAAATATGATATATAGTACATATCTTTCCAGCTTTGAAGAATTCCTCTGAACGGACCAGAAGTTGTTTTGACGACATAATCCAAAGAAAGGGCTTTCCCAAGTATCATAATTGCCAATGGAATTGAGAAAAGTTTACTTTCCATTTTTTTTTCTCTATTATTTGTATCGTCTAAAACCTAGATAATCGTTAATAGTGAAAGAAAATATTCTAAATTAAACAAGTTCTTCAAATTCTAAGTTAACAAAGGGAATTCAACGCGTGTCTCTAACTAAATGTGCCTTTCTAAGATTTCATTTACTGCGGTGACAATTTTTAGTGGTAATTAGTGGTAGCAGTTGTTAGAAAAATGTTAATTAACTATGATCTATCACGATGCATACGGTCCTATAATAACAACTTTGAAAAAAGCATAAGTTAAAAAAAAACATAGTTGCACTAATGTTGCTCTTGTTTTGCACAAAGGTGTGCAATCTCTTTAATTCTTTACTGTTGGAATATCGTTTATGCCTAATATTGTTTGCCGTTTAAAGTTTTTTTTGCACTTAATATATAAGACTTGTTTGAAATATCAACAATCTTTGTCATCTTCCACGAGGCCGTTTTGTATAACAAAAGCTAAGTTTTTATTTTGACGGTTTTCACCGATTATTTTAATACTGATGATTTTACGAAGTTAATTAAAACAATATTTTGAGATAGAGAAGCTGTTATAAAAACCCTATATAGAGAGAAATAATCCTAATCAGAAAAGCGCAAATTTTTTTTATCTTTTAAATAATGAAAGAATGCTTATAGCAAAAACAACTAAGGTATGTGCAGCACTAATAATACTCAACCAAAGTTAATAATGACGACTGGTAATTTTCCACTAAACACATTTAATGTACCGACAATTATAATTATTGACAAATCCGTCATTATTGCAATTAAACTGGGACATGTTTGTTATTAAAAAAATTGTAATGTAAATTTAAAAAAAAAAGACAAAAATTCAACACATTTGGGAAATCCCGATGGATAGTCAAAAATCTAATACAGTTTTAATAAATATTTATTTCACTATGTTACGAGAATTATATATTACTTAAAAAAACAAACTTACAGTTAAATATTTACAACTCGTACATACGTTACGACCTTAATTAGATCAAAAAATTGTTAAGTCAATGTACACATTCACTAGTGTGTTAAATTATATCTTTATAAAAAAGAGAGCACAGCGTATAATGCACTCAAATGATGTCTACGTACAATAATTTTGGAACATCAACTGATGTACTTTGTATTCAATTAACTTTGAATTTTTTCAATGTTGATTGTAAATTGTAATTAATGATATAATCGTACCTCGCTACATTTTTTTTAAAATACAAGGTGTATTCTAGGCCTATACGCTTTAACATTTGGATTACAGGCTAACTAGATTAGACATTTAATATATTTCATTCTTTGAATTTTATTTATTTAATATTTTTTCAATTATTGATTATTCAATTTATAGTATTACAATTTTTAGTAATAATGGTTTTTGTTATATTTATTTACTGGTAACCTTTTCTTATTATAAATTGATGAATCGAAAATAAATATTATCGCATTGTCAAAACATTTTTATAACTTTGAATTCGGGCTAAATTATTCATCACGGGGATCTCGAAACGCTTCGCGTAAAACACCTAAGACATGTATATGAAATGTATCCTTCTTATACAACATTTTTCTTCTTGTATAACAATGACAGCTCATCTTTTTTTTTAAGGAGATAAACTGACAAGAAGACCACGTAGTACGCTCTATGGTAAGCAATACGCCTGCTTATAACAATAAAGTGCATCCACACAGAACGCGTTTGGCCAGGGTCAAAGCGTAGGCGCAGTCGTTGAGCCGGTTGTTTAGAGATTCAACGTGGTATATCATTCATATCATTATGCCCATTAATTATGATTATGGCAATGTAGTGGTCCTTGAAAACGATGGCGTCCTGTTTGGCGAAGTTGCTGAGCCCAAAACAAGCCTATTGGCTTCAGCCGGTCGTAAGTTTGATTCCCATTCGGGACACATATATTATTTATTAACACAAGATATTTTTACCTTGCCTTTTTAAAAAATAAATAAATTGTACAGATTCAAATATATTTTCTTTGTGAATATTTCGTCAGTACAAATCTTACCTTCATATGTAAACCTCTACAACCTCTTACATGATCACCTCTTCATTGAAATTTTACATGATCACTTAATTTTTTAAAAAAAATTGCTTATGCACCTCTTCTATAAACAATAAAGCATGAGGCGAAATCCGTTGGACCGACCTCCAAAATTCATTAATTTTTTAATTGTGAGCTATTCGAAATTTATCCAAAGAAGTTGCTGACGAGGTTCTGGAAAGAGTTGCTGATGGAGGCGAGGAAACCAGGCGCGGGAGCAGGTGGCGGCCATGGTACGTAGGGCCGGTAGTACGGTCCGTTATCGATGCGCTGTTAAATGTAACATTGTTAGTTATTGAACACGCCAACCTCATATAATTGCTTGCGAAACAAAAGTTAGCAGTGCATTGATCGAGCGATAATGGATAAATGAATAAATATCCGTTTAGTTTGTTTTTTATGTAGCTTACAGAAAATAAAGGCTTTTTATTGTTAAGTATATAAACTTTAGGTGATTTATAGAAACATGCGTATAGATTGGTGTTAAAAGACGTAAAAATATATCTTCAATTAAAGATAAAAAATTTCCTCCGACCCTTTGAAGAATAAGAGGTTACAATACATTGAAATTAGAAGCATTGTGTATAAAAGCTGATTATTTTATTGGTAATGAATTCCTATTAAATATCAAATCATGTTAATAAGCAGTTGGAGTTGAGCATAGAAAATAGTTGTGTGGGTAGAATAAGACAAGTTTAAAAATTAAATATAATCAAAATTCAACATAAAACAATTATGACACAAATATTTTGTGCTTTTATGTATGTAATCATATGATGTTCGGAACATTTTATGCGATATTCGATTCGACAGTGTTTTACATTGTCGAATCGAATTTTGCTTCGCATTTCGCAAAAACTTGAGTGATGACGCTTAATGAGATGATAGATGATGAAGATTATGGGATGATAGGTGTGCGGGTTCGGTACTTAAACAATACTTCTTAATAACCTTTCTTGGCGCGTGGAACTGAACTTGCTTACTGTTGTATAAATTATTTTTATGTTTATGTTGATAAAAAGTTACGTAGGTATATTTTGGTGAAGAATTTGTCGTAATTATTTATATGTCCTATAGACGTACTATAATTTAAAAAAATCACATTTTTATAATAAAAATTCTCTAAATTATCCATTTCAAATAGCTATATGATAAATAAATTTATGAATAAGCAAGTAATGAGATGTACGAAGGCAAAAATTTCGCAAATAGGTTTAAAGCAGATAAGCGATGAGTTAAACTAATATAATGTAAACTTCGAGCGTCTTTTACACGAGTTGTAAATTTACCCAATTGTTAATTTTTCGGGAACCTGGCAGTTCCGGCTTCAGCACCGTTACCAGCATGATTGCTCGAAGTATTCGGTTTCGAAGGAGGCCTGCTGTCCACCGGAATCTACGCATTACAGCTACTGGTAGGAATATCGTACCACCATACCGTGTTTTAAATGTATAAAATATTGTAATTTGAGAATATGTCTGCTCAGATTAAGGGGATCTATGAATAATAAGTAAAAAGGTAATAAAAACAAGGTGCCTTCGTTCAAAAATCAGTGCAATAAATTTACTTTCTTAATATTTGAAATAGTATATATATAAAGTTGTTGTTAATACTTTGAATGGCTTTAGTTTCAATAGTTGATACGTATTTTGTATTTACATTATGTATAACAATATTAAAACACTAGTTTTATGTGGTATTTTAAATTAAAAAATGTCGTTACCATACATCATATTTGCGTATTGTAAGTTTTAATAAAAAAAAAAAAACAGTGTACAAAATGCAATATTTACAGAATTTTCGTGTATGTACATAGTTATTGTGTATATTTACATTTACCATAGTTATTGGTCTTTAAGTCGCACATCTTAACATAGAAAAATGAACTCAAATTTAAAGTGTGTCTCACGGTCCGAAAATAACGTAAAAATATATTTTAAAATTATCTTATAAGTTTGAGCTGCGTCTCATTGTCCAGTGCGATTTATAGTCCGAAAAATACGGTAAGTTGTGAAAACATTAATTGTTTTCAAGTAATATGAACTATTCGGTATTTTATAATTTCTAAAAAACTTACTTTTGCTGAATGCAATGTAACATTCAAAAGTGTGGGGTGGCTATCAATCACAATGAATTCCACTTCTTGTGGTAAATATCCCTCGGCAGAAACCTGAAAAATATTGGGGCTGTTATTTCTATAAATGTTATATATAATATCAAAGGACATCTTAAACACGGCGGTCTGATGCCAAACTAGGCAGAGACTCTACCATGGCAATCAAACGACTGATATTCATACTTAAATATTTTAAATACATACTTGTAATAAACACCCAGAGACAAAACAAATACCTATATGCTCATCGAGCAAATATTTTGTCCTGGGTGAAAATCGAACTCACATTCATCCACGGACTTTGCAGCCAGGGCGATTAACCTGTTCATTGTTATATAATATATATAAATATATGTTAAACAATTCAAGTTAAGGTGAATTATTTAACGTGTTGTATTTCATGGGATGTGTATCTTTATTTTAAAATTCCGCAATAGTCAAAAGCAAGCAAATCAAACTATAATTTGTTTCAACACTATGTAATAAAGTGGGCGTCTCAAAATAAAGTATAGCATAATAAAACCAGACTAACTGCGTGATCATACCTAATGGCGTTAAGTCACATTGTAATCCAATAGTATTGGCAATAAAGCGTTTAAAAATAAATCATATAAAAAAATTGTCAACGTCATTTTTTTCATAGTCCCAAAAAAACTCACTTCTCCAATTTGAGGTTTTGAGCAGTAACAGTAGGAGTAATATAACACTTACGTCAAGGCGATAGGTTCCTGGTAGAAGAATGCGCCAGAACTCCCCGTGTTTAGTGGTACGGTAAGCAACGTCACGTCCTTTGACTTTGACTGCAGCTCGCTCCACCGGGTTGCCATTTTCGTCCATCACGAATCCGTGGGCGCCTCGGTGTGCTTCCGCCAGGTACTTAATTAGGGACTGGTAGAATACGTCATTGCTGTTAATTTTGTTCTCTTAAAAAATTACACTCGTAATCTAAAGTTCGTATTACTCATCATAAACACAGTCATGTCTTTAGTCATTCATTATGTAGTAATCAAGCTTGTAGTTAAAAAATATATATATTTTTATCTAGATATGTGATATTATATGTGTGTTCAATGTTTCATTAGTTCTGATTTTAGATCTTAAACTTACTAACGATAAGTTACATTTTAAACCAACATAAATCTCATATAAAGTATTATGATTACGTCTATTTTGTTCCGATAGCTGTTTAGATGCATAGACTTAAAATATCACAAATATTTAAGCGGCTTTTTTTGTAGGTACATGATAAAAAATAGTTTCTATATCGTAACGATAGCCCGTATCTAATCTTTATGTGACTGTACTAGCGCTATAAATTTATTTTCCTTTATTCACAATGCGTAGTCTGACAACAAGTTATCGAACGGAGAATTTCATACAACGAAGTGAGATGCTTACAAAATTTCTCGTATTCGCGTGTCTGACGGTAGGAATACGCGGCGAGGATCGAGTTGCTGCGGCCCAGCTCGTATCACTAAATATAACAGGCAATGTCGTGTTTACGGAGACCGCGGATGGTGTCCGAGTGAGCGGGTCGATCGTCGGTCTACCCGCAGGCAAATACGGTTTCCACGTCCACGAACTTGGTGACGTCAGCACTTGCGACGCCACGGGCGCACACTTCGACCCGGATGGCAACACGCACGGCGGGAGGGACCATGAGGTGCGACACGTCGGGGATTTAGGGAACGTGCAGTTCGTCGGAACCGAGAACGCCGTGGCCGCAATCGACTTCGTGGACAGTGTAATAACTCTAAGAGGCAGGAACAGCATCGTGGGACGTGCTTTAGTGCTTCACGAACAGGAAGATGACCTCGGCTTAGGGGGGAACGAGGCCTCGCTTAATACCGGCAATGCTGGACCAAGGGTCGCTTGCGGCGTTATAGGAATACGATCTCCATCGGGGCCGTGGAATTCATCGATGAATGTGCTTCCATCGTTTATATTAATCGTTACGGGTATTATTTTTGCCTTTAAAATATTTGTATAATAGTATTATCTTGGTGTGATTTTCACCATCGATACACTTCTATAGTAATTTTAAAACCTAATTTTTAACAAATTAATAAACTATCGTGAAATAGTCAGTATTATTTATAGACCTATTACCTGTTTGTTATCCATCCAATATTTAGGTAACTCGTGTGCCGGCGGGTACTTACAACACGAAATCTCTAAAGTTATTTCCATGCATCCGTGCCACAAGTAATTATAGTCTTGCATTCCTCCTGGGAAAAAAATAATATTATAAGCGAAGCAAAACATCGTGGGAACATCTGAATCAGATAGCACTTAAGACGCGATAAAAAGTTGTTTTGATATGGGAATTCCGCCAATCAACTCAATTCTCTATATAGGATGCATATGTTCCCAGGAGTGAGATATGTGTCACTTAATATTGAGGAATAGACATATTTTAAAGCGGGCGACAAAACGTACAAGCTGAACACTTAATAAATTAATTAAGTGTGAAAAAGTTTATTATAGCTTTAAAATTATCTCAATACCGCTAAACCTGTTTATGCTAATGTACGTTTAGATCAGTGATTCCCAAAGTGGTCCACGTTGACCCCATGGGGTCCACGGGAGATCCAGCGGGCATTAGATCTTATCTTCTATATAATAATACAGGAATTTATCAAAGTTAAATTCACAGGCTACAATGTCCGTCAGTAAAGAATAGTAACTAGAATAGCTCGCAATAATATTTGTTTAGAGTAACAACAAGAACATTTTTGCTTGGTAATGTATTTATTAATTATGAAATACTTTCACACGTATTTTTAAGAATAACGATATAACATAGTATTGTTATATATAGGTTAGACAAGAAAACTTGGAGTTTATGCAAGCACATACTTTAATTTTGCTAAAGTTTTTAATAATATAAACTTTTATTCATTAAATTATGAAAAATACTGTAATGTAAAGAAATAATATCAAATAACGATCACACTTTACACCCCGCTTGCCTACACGCATTAAGTACAATTTGTGGATTAAAAATTATTGACACAATCTTTTGTCCTGAGGTTCAAACTTACAGCTACGGCGCTTATGAGCGATTAATGAGTTCGTTACTTTAACTCAAGGGGAAATCCTTTCGTGTATTCAATTATAAAAAATTCTATTGTCATGATTCATTGTCTCACGTCTTTCGACCATAACGGAGCTTCCCTACATGCAAAATAAGCGTGAAAAAAATTACTATTTTTTTAACGGCTGAATAAATAGCAAAATCGGTAGTTGGTTTTTCACATAGTGAAATTTATTCGTTATTTATTTAAATTATTCAAAGATTGTCATGGAAAACTTTATCTTTCATTGGTGCCCTAAATATGGCGGTTAACTACAACTATTTCGCTTTAATACACATCACGAAATTATCACTATCCGAATAACGGTTTTAGTTTCCATGTAGGTCGTCAACTCGAAACCGTTTATCGTATACGGTAAACTAGTTTACGAAACAGTTAATTTTCCAGTTTTAGGCGTTAAACATTGTTAAACTATTCATAATAACGTAGGCTATGGAATTATTATTATCTATTGTGTTATTGTATATTAAAAAAAGTTCGGGTGATCAAATGAGAATCTCGTCAAATGAGCATCTCTTTAAACGTGCCGTGTCGTGGGTGCACCCTGCACAACGAAATACTGTGATTGATTAATTGTCGCTTAAAGTATATGTCTAATATTACCTGTCAGTGGGTACCAGGCTGCACCGTTTGTGATACCGTTCTTGAAGCTAGGCGAGTTCGACTTGCAGGTGACTTCGCGGGACATCTTAGCGTGGTTGTTGGAGTACACCAGCGATAGATGCCTGAAGACGTCGTCATCCGGCGCGATCGACGGATTCTGCGAGTAGCGGTGGAACACTGCGTCCAGGGGATATGTGGGCAAGAAATTGAAAAATAAATTTCGGACACTTAATACAATAATAGCTTTTCAATGTGATAAAGTAATACGTCACCGGAGCATAACACTGATGATCTGCATATCCCTGTTGAAGTGCAGCGTGAAAGTACACACATTATCTTAATAGCTTACAATAGAATTGGAATTGATTTTAAAAGGCTAACTGAAAATAACCGATTTATTTATAAAAAAAAAAAATTAATATTTATTACTTAGTAATTTTTTCAATTAATATTTATTGTTTTTTTTTTACGGAGTATTCTGCCAACGAGCAAGCGGCTCACTGATGATAAGCGACCACCGCCGTCCATGGCAACGGAACTTGCAAACGCGTTGCCAGGCTTTAAGGGGGGAAATTTAGAAAGAAGGAGGAGTGTTGGAGAGGGGTAGGGGGATGAGCGGGGAAGGAGAAAGGGAGAGGATGGAGGTGGATGGGCCACCGGCCACCTCACTCACCGGATGAAATGCGGAAACAAAAACACTTCCATTTTACGCCGATTTTCTATGAGGTCGTGGTACATATCCGGTTCGAGCCAGCCCATTCTGCAGCGGGACAGCTGCGTGGCTCTACCACCGTTATATTTGATTTTACTTACGTATGATTAAAGTACTTAGAAAACTTTTTATCTTGGAAAATTATATGGCTTATTAACTTAAGCTGTAGCTGTATAGCAATCTGGCGATGTGAATTTTAAACTATTAACATATCTTATATTTCTCGTCGCATTTATTTATGAAGGCCACGAAGAAAATTTCGCTGTCATGAACAAAATGGTATTTGTGTAACAAGGTGAAAATATTTACTAGCACTCGGCGTGTTATCGAAGGGGTATGAGGCAACCAAGGCTCCGCCGTGCAGAGAACCGGAGAGAACGAACTGAATTTTGCTGATCCATTCCTTGACAGCCTCAGTTTCCGGCTGCGGTTGCTTTGTGTGCGGCTTGAAGAAATCAGGGAAGTTTCTATTCAGGTCGTATCTACGAGCGTTGTTCCTGTAAGGTACATTAAACACACATAACATCACAATCTTACTAATCCAAATAATATACGAAGATTTGTGTATTTTTAAAAATTTTATTGCAAGATAAAAATATGACGATGACAGTGTATAAACATTAATAATACATCACTAATCGAACTCATGACTTAATAATGATTTTTACATAGGTATAGTTTAACGCATGCTGTATTTTTTATTTCTGGTAATTAATGGTTTCTGCAAGGTACTAAGATATTCTATCATTCGACATACGGCCTATGAATCAAGTTCTAATAAATTAGTTTAAAAAAAAACTACTCTATGCACATTATATTAGAGCTGAGCCTGAGATGAATTTAGCGCGAGTTCACCGTAATGTCGGTTTTCTTGCGACTTTTTCGTATCTGTCGGAAACGTGGTGTGGTGAGGATTCAATCTTTAAATTACAATTTGGAATTTAATCAATGCTGAGACCAGAATGGAACATGGAACTCATTTAAAATCGTAAATTTATATTGAGTCGGATGTGAGTCACGTATTTAGCCAATTATTTCATTTTCCTCAAAGTCACGGTCGTTTGGTTTTTCTTCTCGTGAGATCATATTAATACATTGAAAATAATAATTCAACCTTGGTTACTTCATTATCATCTTTCCAAAAGAATGTTAAAGGAATATAAATTATTCAGTTCATTTGGTAAAAATATTTTGTAAGTGTTATCTTGTTATCATTGACATTTTTATTTATGTTTACGTTTATTACGAATTGAATCTAACTACGACATGAATCTTAACGATATAATAATGTTCCAAGAGCTATTTAGAGTTATTAAAAGTAATATTTGTGCGTTGCATAAAAAAACTATTCAGCATAGATGAAGTTCAATTTATCTTTATAAAGTGTTTTACACTTTATTTTCCCGTTTTGATTTAGTTTTATATGTCTACTTTTTATTCGATTATCGTCTGTTGAAGTAGTCTGCAGTTTGTGATTATATTTTGAACCAATACAACCATTATTTTAGATTTTAAACTACAAGTCCATGCAATCTTATGGTATACCCCTCGTATAATAAGTGAGTTATTTATGCTATTTTAGAGTAGTAGTAGATTTTTATGGTGTTTATGTTTTAATATAAACCTTTCGACCCAAAATTCAGGAGTTTAGGTTAAAAAACAGGTGTGATTAAATCCATAAATTTAAAAAATGTACGTAATATATTTCCTGATGGTGGTTCTCCAAAGTATTGGAGCGCGTGATGAATATAGCTAGAATAATATAAATATGTCAAGGCAACAATGACAGTTTACACAATTTTACGTTCTACTTGGTATATGAATCTGAATGCTCATTTTTACAAACTATTAACATTTCCGCTCACACACTGTCATTTAGATGTCATGCATGAGTACTCTGAATGACTAAAATTTAAACATGTCAAATAATACAATGAATAGTGCAAATAGTTGAATTGAAATTAGAAAGTACCTTAAGCAAAATTTTACCTGCCAACGACGCTGGTACATTGTCCCTCCTTTGACATAGAAAAACCGTCCGGATTCATAGACGGCATTAAGTGAATCCTGGTATTGTCAAGCAGCCATTTTATGTATGTATCCGTTTCATATGATGTTACCAGGTACTGAAAGTAAATGAGAGAAAACGCATAAACTCATCAATGTCATGATTACGTAGTAATATTGTCAGTGGTAGAGACATGCAGCTGCGTCCCGCTACTGAACGGGCCGGCTCGATCCGGATTGGTACCACGACCTTAGAGTGAAGTAGAAAATTGGCGTAAAGTGGAAGTGCTTTTGCTGCTACGTTCGTCCGGTGAGTGAGGTGGTCATTAGCCCACTCCCCTTCCACCCCTTCTTCCCTATCTCACTCCCCATCCTATCTCTGACTCCATTCCCCTATTCTCCTTCCCCTCCCGCTCCATCTCTTCTCTTCCTTCCCTCTCATTCCTAAAATGAGAGGGAAGGAAGAGAAGAGATGAGAGATGTATGTTGCAAATGTCCATGGGCGGCGGTGATCGCTTGCCATTAGATGAGCCATCCGCTCGTTTGTCAGCCTACTTCATAAAAAATCTCTTCCAAATGGACACTTCAAAACAGCCCTGGCATTCAGATATCGATAGAAAATTGAAAATTTTAAAGCAAGAAATCCGTAAAATAGGGTTTGTCGATTTTCTCAGATTCGTATGGTTAATATAATAGAGTAATTGTTCTACTTTAGAAATTTCTTGTATACAATGTAATAAATACAAATATTTTAATCTTTTAATAGGATCTTTTAATTAGGAGGAATAACTTTCTTTTTTTGGTTAGAAGTTGGCGAAAAAAAGTTAATATCCATAAACTTTCGTACGATATTATATTAGAATGTATTGTAGATCTATATTCCCTTTCTAGTATTCTATTGGTATCATCAGTATTACACGCTAAAATTCTAGTCTTTTGTAACTATGCAAGGTTAAATTTGAATCTGCTTTATGATATTACATAATTTTAATTACAGGGTAAACGTAGTAATACTTTTTTTAATTACATTAAGTTATAAGGCCTTGGTGATGGCTTCGCTTTTTAATTTTACGATTCGATTTTTAAATCCTTCTTTCTTTATCTCACAAACGTCAGCAATGTCAAAGTTTATACCGATAAACTTTGGCATTGCTGACGCCGTTGCTGCGTAAATGAGTAACTAACCAACAAGGTAATAAACCCACTATAATTTATATGCTTAATCAACGTCATACGACTCTTTTGGAGAGTTCGCCTGGGGCCAGTTATTCTACCGCTAAGCGGTAATGTGTAAACTATTGGGTTCCAGTTTTAATGGACATAGGGATATAATAATTTGCACGATGGTAAATCTAAGAAGCAGCTTCCGATGCTGTTGAATGGGCCATCTCGAACCGGATAAGTACCACGACCTCGCAGAAAATCGGCGTAAAGTGGATAGTGGGAGTGTTTGTTCTTTTGCATTTCGTCTGGAGAGCCTATCCCTTTCTTTTCCTTCCTCCCCCTCCCCTTTACTGCCATTCGTTTCCAAATATTCTTAAACGCCGGCGACACATTTACCAATCGTTCGACGTTGCAAATGTCCATCGGCAGTGGTTATTGCTTTCCATCAAGTGAGCCGCTCGTTTCCCGCCAACTCCATAAAAAATATATTATATCAATAAATATTAATATCTCTGGTTGGCGAGCATGGCGTAAGACCAAGCATATTTCGTGATGACGTGTCGTTTGTTATGCGCATGATTAGTTCGTCTCGTACTTAATCTCGTAATATATATATATATATATATATATGTGTGTGTGTATACATATATATGTATTACTAACCTGAATGAGGTGTAGAAGTAGCTCACGGCCTACTGCTTCATTCCCGTGGATGTTTGCTACATACTTGACGTCTGGTTTACCTATCATGTGCTCGTACGGGGACGCGGAAACAACCATCACCCAGAGATCCCGACCTGATGGAAGAGATATTGTATTTAATATGAGTAAAAGACAAAAAGTACATTTATTTTTGTAACTACATATGCATATGGAGAGACATTTTTTTTAATTACTTTTTTGTCATAATTGTGGCGCTGCCTTTAAGAAGAAATTCAACGTTCTTATAAATTATTTATTTATTCCATTGCTATTAATGTTTTTATTCTGAATTGTCTATTATCTTTATAAATGTTTTAAACAATTGGTACTTACTAAACCAACTTTTCTATAGCTCTTTAAATCGTACAGACGTAATGGAAATCGGCTGCAAATAAATCTAAATGTATTTTAGTCTCACATGGTACAAAATATCTGAGAGTAAATAAAGGTCAAGTGTCGCAAACCGTGGCAAATTTTTATTTTTAAAGTTTTTTAAAACATATTATGTACTTACTATTGCCTTAGATTTCTCAAATATCATTTAACTTTTGTGAGAATGTATCCATGACTAAAAATTTTTTTTGGAAATCTGTTTTTCGTAACCAAATAAGGTTGTAATTCTATTCTCACTATTCTTTTGTTTTTGAAATTTAAACCATACGTGTACAAAAAAATTATTTACCTTCAACGGATTTTCCTATAGAGTATAGAGCGGTGAGCGCTGGATACCTCGCGGACACCGACCTAAGGTATCTCGTCAGTTCTTCGTGATCATGATATCTAAATTCCAATCCATCACCACTTTGGCGGGATTCTATTTCGCTTATATTTGAGGCAGCGTCATAATCTGCGAAGAATTATGTAAGTTTTACAGATGTGGTATCAATTATTTTTTAAACATAAATTGTAAATTACTTACTTGAATATCTCAAATCGGAGAGTTGTCCGTGGGTAAGGGTGAGCACTAATAAAAATGTGAGGTAACTCGTTATCAAACATCTGGCCATCTGAAAATTGTACATCAATTGTTTTAAACTGCTTGTATACCCTTGGAAACAAAGAAGTAGCCTATATAAGTAAATTATAGTTTTGTTCTGTGGTTTTAAAACATCTAAAGTATACAGCCCTAGCGTTTAAGAAGTTACGACACATGAAAACACTAATGTATTATTTAGACTATGGTATATATTACGGTAATTATTACATTGCAATTGAATATGTAATATCAAAATGTCCATGATCCACGATTAAGAACATTAAATAAAAAAATGTTTTTAATGTTTCCCTTGGCTTCAAAGTTTCCGCTAAAATCGAGCAAAGCTAAATAAGTACGTATTCGTTGTTTAAATTGCATGTCATTGGTAGACCTAATGTAAAAAATCGGTTAAAAAGAATTTTGATTGTTGAACAAAGCTTTGTAAAAAAGTTAATAAGTATCAAAGTTAAAAAAAAAACTATGCTATTGTATTTGCAAGTTTTAATAACATTTTTGTGCCTAAGGTCGTTCTTAATCGTTTTAGAATTTTAAAAATAATATTTTAGAAGGCATCTAGATACACAGACAATTATTGTGAAATTAATAGGTATATTCTTTATTCTTTCTTTTTTTTCAATTCTTCTTTAACGCTGCCCCTATTGTAAGATAGTAATTTCTTGTGTTATAAGGGCGTTTTATATTCATAAGTTTTACGCGGACAAACGCCCAGATCCGAAACAAATATTTGTAGTTCGCACAAATATATGCCCCGAGTGAGAATCGAACCCACGACCTACGACTTCGAAACCAATAGCTTTGCATCTGCGCTAAACGGTCATCAAATGTTATTATATTTCTTGATGTCAGATAAATAGTTCACATTGTTTTAGCACTTGCTGTCTGTTATTATTTCAATTATTTGTAATTGTTATTGAATTTCGAAATGGGGACACAGTGGAAGATAATGTATGAAAATTGGAACCTTATTTCAGGTCACCAAACCGTGCTCGTATTGACTGGAAGTACATAACGTGATTGTTTGGCTATATGTATTCCGGTTGGCTCATTTAGATGCATGGCCCGTTGCCGGCGGTCGATTAACATTGGGCTTTCTTTTTAATGTTATGACGGTTGGGAAGTAGCACGCTGGCTCGGGTAGAGCAGAGCGTAACCGGTCCAGAATCGAAGGTCACTCGGTCACTGGACCCAGCTGACGAGTAGCGTTAAAATTATACAGTCATTAGTTTATATTCGAGTAATCAAACGTTTTACCTGTTTATATTCAAATAAATATGAATACTACTTGTGTTTCTCGAATTTCGTTCTAGTAAATTGCGGTCATTAAACCAAATAGAAAAAAGTTTACTTAATTAAAGAATCCGATAGTTTTTTTTAATGAAATCAATAGCAGAAAAGTTAAATAAGTCTCGCTGACTTGATTAGTATCGCGTTTATGAATTAAAATTATCTTTTTCATATCACAAATAAATAAACATTTTAAAGTTAGTGAACGAATTATGTAATTAATTCTTATAAAGCTCAAATAGTCAACTCTAAATAATATTAGCCATTTGTTTTATTGCATTGTCTTACATGTTCGAGCCACAGTTTGGTTATTTTCGTCATAATAGTTGCAATTATAAGCAAGACTTCCCGTTTGCTCTATTGATTGTTTTTCTTGTCATTTGAATTTTGGTTTTTAATAGCATTTTGTAAGTTGCCAATGAAGTACATTACTTTTAGGTATATTGGATCTTTATATTCATGTGGAGATAGCAGGGTAATTATTATCACACAAAATTAATACAATATCTTTTAGCATTTGTATAAATATACATGCCGTTGAAATTTAAAAAGCAAGAATCGTATGTGCGCCTAGTGAAGAATCACGAGATTTAAGACCAGTTTCCGGAGCAAATATATGATTAGTAATAAAACAAGGATAAAATGATGGTAAAACGACACTTATGTTAAAGAGGGAACTGGTTTAACTTTAAGACGTAAATATGCATAATTCAATAATGCTAACAGGATATTTTTGCTACAAACTTTTATAAATTTATAATTTGGCATGATATTTCCTTATCTTAGACTATTTTTCTCATGGTCAAATGGAACGTAAAAAAAATATAAAAACGCTTTGACTTACTTTTTGTTTAGATAATTTTCGAGTTAAATAAACAGATATGCGGTGATATAAGTATTACTGAAATTTGTTCAGCCTTCCTCAAGTATTTATTATATTAATATTAAGTTACAAATATCATTTGGGCCCTAATTTTATTACAGTATAAATAAATGGATATCATCCGCTTTTGTAGGCATTAGGTACCTACACTGTATGCTTGAAAACTTATTTAGTTTACTACTATCAACAATTATTCAACAGATTTTAAGGAATTCGTTGTTACAGATGTTTTTAGCATTTATCAGTCAATACTTGCGTTTTATTATTAAATACTTACTTTTTGTATTTTATGTTATAAAGAAAACTTTTTGGAAGCGACGGTAAACAAAATGAATAAGACATTTCTGATGATATATGATACATAAAAGCATTATTTTTACAAAAAATAAGACGAAGTAATTAGGTTCAAAAATGTAATTGTTAATCTATATATTTCATACGTAGCGTTAAAAGGGCAATGTGTTCAAAGTGAGACTTTGAACTTGTATATGAATATATTATATATATATATA
>DWHO01000544.1:0-19424 GCA_018247575.1 Eurytides lysithous rurik
TTTGTCCTGGGTGGGAATCGAACCCACGACCTTTAGCTTTGCAGTCAGGAGCACTAACCACTACACCAACGGGCCAGCCAAATATATATATATATATATATATACATACGCACATAAGTTTACAAAATATTACTGTATTCGTGAAATAAGGTTATTCGTAATGTAGAGTTTTTTGAACTGTGCCACTCAGTGGTAAAATCACACAGTAACTACTGCTTGCTGCTGCTGAATGGGTCGGCTCAAGCCGGCTCAATACCACGACCTAACAGAAATTCGGAATAAAATGGAAGTGTTCGTTCTTTCGCGTTTCGTCCGGTGAGTGAGGTGGCCGGTGACCCACTCCCTTCCTCTCCTTCCCTGTCCCTCCCTCTCGCTCCGTTTTTCTTCCTTTTTCTCCCAAAAAATTCCACCATAGAGGCTGGCGACACATTTGCAATTTTTTTGATGTTGTAAATATCTATAGGTGGCAGTGATCGCTTACCATCAGGTGAACCGCTTGCTATATAAAAAAAATAGTAAAAGAAATTGGAATGTGAATATAATGAATACAATATGAGAATATTCAATTACTGTTTAAAATTGCTCCTTTATTTTCTATCTGTTTGCAACTGGCGATAGTTTGTTCCATTTTATTTGTATATACGTGTATTTGCTGCCAAGACACCATTCCAACTCGCGTCCTTTGTTCCTGTGTTGTTTTTACAATATTCTCAATGGAAGTTTAGATTGATTTATTCGTTCTTATTATCTCAAGAAATATATTTTATATAGGACGGTGCCTGATTGTCAGGTTACATTGAATTGTTCATGATGTGCAGACTGCAATATTCATTGTTTAAATTAAAATTTAATAGGACAAAGTACAAGGAAAACCACATGCTTTGTCATTCACATTGAGTTGTAAGAGATAAAAGCCTTTTTCGTATTTTGCAAAATTTCATCGTCGTCAGTATTAGCTGCCAAGTTAAGCTGACCAATAAGTTTGCTCGTAATCCTGTCGTAGCTCGAGGATTTATATATCGCTTGACAAATGCCATTTGCCGCAGATTTATTAAACAGCTAGAGGTCAAAGGTAATCCCATCCGGTTGGCGAATATTAAAATCTCCTTATAATAGAGGTGAAGATTTTGGTAAACCTATAGCTTCTTAAATTTTATAATCTAGTAAGTATAACGATATTTCTATTTATTGCGATTTTTTTCTATCATACCTCTTGCAGAATCCACTTGGATTAATATAAACAGCTAGTTATTTTATCGTCAATCAGAAAAGTGTTAGTACTTCTGTGTTTTTGAATTGAAGGGAAATGTAGACAGCGTAATAGAGATATATTTCTATATTGAAGTTGGTTTACGACCGTATCTCTTGACAGCGTACCACAGATTAAAACATTTTTTCAATTCGTACACCAAGGGGGCAATTCTTATTATAATGTAATTATCGTATAGTAAAACATTATTGATTCGAATTCGTTATTTGAATTAATGTTTTTCTTTCTAATCTGTATATAAATGAATAATGAGGCAGTGCACATCGCTGATTTTTTTTTAAAGAAATCTCTTTTGGATTTACGTTTTCCTTAAGATATTATCTTGTTACGGTGGAAATCAAGTATTTTTTATGTCAAAACAAAAATCTCTTGTTTAATATTAGGGCATAGGGCGGAATTCAAACTTTGCAATAGTGTCAGACTTTAAGAAACGTCTACGGAGAGCATAATTACTTTATAGGGCACATTAGTAGGGTAAAATTTCTTCAATTGTTAATGGGGAAGTGATAATTAATGTAAACATATTTCGAGAGAAAACGGAGCCAGTGCGAGGCTGTGTTTTTTGCATGCGAATTGATTTAAGGATGATGGTGTATAAGTGTAAATGTATAAGTTACTTTATAGAGGTAAACATGTAAAAAGATAAAGTTGATATCATTAGTAGACGAAATCACAAAAAAGACTATTTTTATGACAAACTTCGTTTAACAACAATGCTGTGCCATGCAGATTTCTGAAAGGTTCTAACTTTTGACCTTGGGCCTGCGCTGTCACCCAGAGACCTAAAATGTTCTATCTCTAAGCCTTGTAATTACGCTGGCTAAGTTGCGATAGTAATTTATTAGTACAAAATTTTTTCAAGTACATAAAACGTTAAGATAATAAATAGAAGTATATTCCTCTAATAATAATTTAAAAAAAAAACTTTAAAGATGAGTCCAAGGGATCTTTAAAAGGAAGGACCATCACGCAATTTCTCCAATTAAAAAAACGAAACTCCTTTTCGTAGGTACAAAGCAACTTTCGCGCGCTTAATTTTATCTCGACGTTTATACCGTACTCAGCATACAAAATGGAGTTCTCTTTCACCGCTAGCAAACGGTGAAAGGACTAATTAATTCAATTGAATTGGCACATTGGTAGTCTAACTGAGTTAAAGACTATTCACTTTTGTAATTCTAAACGTTGCGTCTTCTGTGGAGCTTCGAGAAGAAGGAGACTTGAGCGACAACGTAAGTTTTATTATCTTTGTGTTTTTGTGAGTTTTTACGAATGTTTATTTCCTATGTTATCTAATGGACAAGAGGGAAAAAGTAGATCAACAGTAGCTCATTAGCATTCTGAAAATATGTGCAAAAGTTTCTCTATAGTGTTGAATGATTTAAGAGTTTATAATCTATTCTAAAAAGATTCTACACACTAGGATCACCTTCATCCTATTTCGTAGAACTTTTTAAAGTGATAAAATGGCGAGATGACCAAGTTGTTCACCTAATGGTAAGCGACACACCTGCTCATAACAAGGTGGTTCTACATAGAGCTTGGTTTAGCGCTATGTTCGTTATACAGATATTTTAAATGTCATATCTCTGAGTCTAGTAATTACGCTTGCAACATTGTTTTTCAAACTGGAACACAGTACTGTTTGGTGATCGAATACCTAGCAATCTAGTAGCACCACCCTAGGCAGACTGCAAGAGTTCTACCATTTAGAAACTTAAGAAATGTGCACTAATGGATATTTAATATTTCTTATTAACATTATTAACACGCAAAGGTATTTTCTGGTTTGCCCTACTTTCAAAAGAATGGGAAAAAATTAGTCTAATCTTAAAACTAACAAAAAGCGCAAAATTCAGTGGGTAACCAAGTGTTATAATAAATCAAGTACAATCTAAAACATAGTGTTAGAAAAAAACTTGTTGTTTCATAGACAAAAAAAAGTTACTAATTGTTTTATTGTTGATGATAATTATGAAGTTTGCTAGAGACATTTTGAAGATGTCTTTCATAATGAACGCTCTAACTAGGTGACCTAAATGGCTTGTACGCTTAAGCGCTTTGGTCTTTAAAGGCGGAAGAGAGATTTCAATCGGATTCAAGTGGCCAGTCAGATACTAGTCCCTGAGTATAAAAATAATTTTATTAGTAAAGCCAAAGGTTTTGGTGATTTATTTGTTTGAAATTGATAGCAAAATCAATCCACTATGCAGCCAGCCCTACCTAAATATTAGAGTTAATTTACTTGTACCCAATTTTTGACATACGTTACGATACTAGTCTGCCTCAGATTGCTTTGTCAACGTTTAATAATTTAATCCCAAAAATCTTTTATCGTATCTAAAAAACCTCCCCAAAAATGAATTTCATAATCAAAGGAATAGATATGTAGCATTGTCCAAGTACGTAGCAATTTCGCTCTAACTGTTAATATCATTAACAAAACCATTTTAATGACTTTTTAAGTAAATGATTCCCAGGAGTATTTAGAGTCGAAAATTCGAATTATTTTACAGATTTTTATATAATTATTGATTTAACTGTGTTCTGTTCTTTCAATCAGAAATTTATAAATTAAGTTTTTACAATAAACAGTGGTGCCCGGATTATTAATAGCACTTGATTCTATTCCGTAATCATGAATACTGTAAAACGTCGGGCGTCTATTTTCAAAATGAACCCGCTAAAGTACGTAACGTATTATTATTATCACTGATATTAGGAAAAAGAAAGAAAAAATAGCAAATACATTGTATAATATATTCACCATTTCCACCACAAATTTCAACAAAAAAATAAAATTGTTACACGCATGAGCATGGACCTGTTCTATTTGTAGAAACATATGGAACACGCTGTTATATAACAAGTAGCGGAATAACCTGACAGAGTCGTTATGGTAAAACATGAGAAAGTAGGCGTTATCTGGCTAGGATCCTGATACTGTTTACTAGTAAGTGTGGTTTATTCAACGGCCTTACGCAAATTGGTGGTTTCCGGTAGTGAGGGTATTGTACTTGCCCTGGGTCGGTGACATGTATACGTTAGGCCGATAGTATTCCAGAGTGAATGAGTAAACACCCTCGTAAATGAAACTATTTTAACTGCACTATAGTATGACCTGTTTCGACTTATCAGATTAATGACTAGTTAGTGTATTTTTAGTCATTGTTTTATTCAATATTATTGACTAAATCACTTGAAGCAATAATAGTTTAAAATTAAGTTAAAATTACATGTTTCTAGTTAAATAAAATATTATGATTGTTTAATATAAAATATTCTTAATACGGTCACGTTCTACGTTTTAATTTTGGTACCTCAGAGCATGTTGTAGATAAAATCGTATCAAGTAGTAAAGTGCTGGAAATAAATGATGTACACTACTCAAACCTTAATCAATATAAAGAGATTAGTCTCTTTGAACCCCGCTCTACACAAAAGATTAAATTCAAACTTACATTTGTGTGTATAGGGGTAAAAAGTAGCAGAAAGTTTAAAAAATAAAAACTGTTCTTTTTAAGGACGATGTTATTTAGTGTCTTAAATTAAAAGAATTATAAATTTTTCAAAAAAAAGTGTGAATAAATTGTTTGTCTTTAAAAAAATCTAATTATTAATTCGTTTACAACGCCAACTGATAATATCTTTTTCACTAATTTATAACACAATCTTTTAAATGCTGTCTTCTATGTATTTTATTCGATGGCAGAATTATAGATTTAGATAATAACCGCATTATTATGTAAAATCAAGCTTTTTGTACTTCAAGCTATGCAATGAAATAAAGGTGAGATAACTTGTGAACGAGAATGTAAGGCCTCACGACATTTCAATTCCAAACAAGATTGGTCTCAATGTCTTTCAAATCATTTCTTGTTTTATGGGCACAGATGAATGATTGCATGCGAAAGTGCTTCATAATTAAATAATGCATCTATGAATTGATTTTTCGTTTCAGTTGTTCTGTAATAAAACAAATCATTAAGTTATAACACTTTGGGAGTACTTTGAAGGAAGCTTTGGGTTATCCTATTTATATTTAGTGAACGGAGTTAATTGATGTAATAACACAGAAAGAACGCTAGGCGATTGCGAATGTCCTCATAGACATTCATAACGAGTAAACTGTTCGACTCTTCATTTAATTTTGAATCGTAACTGTCGCCAGTTTTGTGTAAGTAGGTTTTCCTGCATCTAGCTATATACTCCTATTTATGTGTTACATATACGAGGGGTGAGGGGGTCAATACGTAATGAGAATGACATATAAACTCTTTAGTAAGGAAATAAAAAATATAACAAAAAAATACTTTGGCAGTTTTTTTTTGGATAAAGTGACAAAAATGGAAAAAACTGACGTTCTTGCAGTAATCAAATATCTGTGTTTAAACATTTTACCACAGAGCAGCTTAATTAAGATTTGAAAAAAACTTTAGGGGTTCACGCTCTTTCTTATCCTATGATTTCACGGTGCTTTGCCGACTTTAAAAGAGGAAGAACGAGCGCCAATGACGACCTGCGCTCAGGGCGGCCGAATACTGCAGTAAACAAACAAGTGATAAAAAACGAGAAAAAAATTTTAACAGAGAGAAAATAGTTTTATAGCCGAGAAAGTTAAGATTTCGATAAGGTGTGACCATTTGGGCATGAAAAGGGTATCAGCGCGCTGGGTGCCCAGAAACAAACTAAATTGCAGATTTCACAACAAGATTCTGACCGATTTTTGGCTCGTTTTATAACTATGGACAAAACGTGGTTTCAATTAGAACTACATTAACCCAGAAACTAAACAACAGTCCATGACTTGGAAAAGACCATAATCTCCGATTTCAAAGAAATTTAAGGCAATCCCATTCGCTGGTAAGGTTGTGGGCCGTCTGTTCTAGGATAGCGAAGAGTAGTTATGATCGAATACCTCGATCATGGAGCCACTATTACTGGGAGTTTATATACAGAACATACAAATCATGATGTCATACGTGAGGAAATTCGAAGCAAACTTCCCAAAGGTATTTTGTTTCACAAAGACCACGCTTCCGCGCAAAAGTCAAGAGTTGCGAAGGCTGTCATCAATGATTCTGGCTTTGAATTGATGAAGCATCCGCTATACTCACCAGACCTCGCTCCTAGTGATTTTTATCTATTTCCGCGGTTGGAAGAGCACCTCAGAGAAATTTGAAGATGATGATGCGCTGACCACCGTAGTTAAGGTTTTTTAAAGGGTCAAAAAGAAGATTTTTAAAAAAAGGGAATTTCATGTTTGTGATATAATAAGTGTATATTAGTGAAAAATCGTTCGTACGTTCTCATTATTTATTGAACACCCCTCGTACTTTGTCAGAAGAATTGCATAACCTTTGGCTGCCTTCTTTTGCTTTTCAACGTTGTAAGACTATTTTGGACGTCGCCAGAGTAATTACTGAGCATAGAGGTATGACATCTACAATTCAAATAAATACATTTTATTTAATATGTATAATTATGTATCTAAATCAAATAAAATGTATTTCATTTGATTTGATTATCTGGACATGTATTAAAAGTACTTAATTCTTACAGTATTGAATAGATCTATAGAAGTGGATTTGGAAAATTAACTAGAGATACTTAGGTGATTATTCCTTAGGCTATATCAGATCACTCTAATTTTGCCCGAGCTTTTAACTAAATTGAAGGACTCGCGCTCGACTGGGCGATGGATCGATTACCATTGTATATGATTTGGAACGATGAAACTCACGGCAACACAAGTTTACTATTTAATTGTGATCTGATAATAAAATGGCTCTATTGTCTTAGATTTTGCCTCTTACGTAGTACATTTGAAATTTTCTGGGATTTTTTTTATTATTTATTTCAATTATTTTACGTTTTCTTTTTCATGTAGTTGCTTGAAACGTCGATGTCCAACTGCTTACTGATCAACAGATCCTTTAGCAGTTGGCTGTTTTATCTGTTTGCCTACTTTTTCAGTTGACAGTTTGTTTCCTGCTTAGCTTGAAAATATAAACTTTGTGCTTTTAAATTCTTAGAGTTTATGTTAAAACACGTTGAAATTGATTCAGTAAATCTATTTAGTAACATGAAAAAACAATATGTTCATTAAGACTCTTTAACTGATTGAGTTAAAAAATGCTTCAGTTTCAGAAACAAATTTGCTCTGAAGTAACATGCTGTATTCAATCGATATTAAGATTTTCTTCTGCTTTTTTTTGTTATCATATATTCAATAGTTATTAAGTTTTTTTCGGTTACACGCATTTATTTTGTTAATAAAATATTACAGCATGTATAGAAGGTAGATTTGTATTCAATGGTAATCGATATTTAATTTTGAAGGGAATATCAGAAGCTTCTTCTTCTATGACTTGATCGTGAACATAACTAAACTTTATACAATGTATTTAGTATATATGTATAGGTTTATTTTTTATAATAGATGTTTATAAAACAAAATCTTATATTGTGTATTAACAATTTTATTCACGACTATTTCTTTTGTAGTGTTTGATGCACAGGTATGCGAAATTAAAGCTGTGAATAGATCTGCATTACTCAGAGAGAATCTCAATCCACCTTAGATCGAGATACCGATCGGGAATCTTTCGCCTTTCAATGTACGGGTCAATCTAGACGTTCAGAATAAGATTGCGAATAAGTGAGTAACCTATAATGAGTTTACAGATTAAAACTTGGCAAACATGCAAATAAATGAAAATTGCGAGAGGGTAGGTATGTAGGTATTGAATATTGTTAATGGAATAATAGATATAAAAACATATAAGAAAATAGCAGCCGCAGCGGTGGATATTTTCGTAAACATAAGAAAAGATAAATTATAACTGATTTATTTCATCCAATTTCGGAAAAAGTTATTTGTTATAAAATTATATCTGTGCACGTTTTCAGACAATTGAATAGGATAACGAGACAGAATCAGACCGCTTTTAACGTCAAATTCCAATATGTCGTCGAATATTTTATTAGGTCTATTCATTGAAGCATATATTTCACAGAGAGATTTAAAAGAAAAATTCAATTTTTTATCCTTAAGAAGAAACTTTTAGGCGTTTATCTTGTAACGATATTTCTGCAGCATAGAATGTTGCTATTTATACGAATCATACAAGACATTTCAATAAAGAGCGTAAACTTTATTTAATTACAATATAATTTAATAAGAATTAATGACTCATATTCTCCTTGTTCTATTGTATTTGTTTCATGCAAGTAAATGACATCTAAGATTTTATCCAACTATCATTTATAAAGTTCCTTACAGCAATTGTTGAGATTTAAGTATCAAAGAAAATACTCTTGTATAAGTAAATATGAAAAGGTATTTTGAAATTAAATGTTCTCAAGAAAAATGTACAAAAATAATGAAACATTTGGGCTATTGTAGTTGAGATTAGAAGACTAATTACAAATACTAATGACTATTAAGTCATTAGTATTTGTAATTGACAAACGTTTATTATTCCTATAACTCCGATGAAAACTTTTTTACTTGAACAAATACAGGCCACTTAAATAGATATATGAAATCCCCTTAGATTCAAGTAAAAAAGTTTTCATCGGAGTTATTATTGACATCGTCGGTATATATGCATCTTTACAACTTTGAATTACAAGTGAAATACCTAGTGTGTGCTGGAAAGTAAATGTCATTTCTGCCTGGGGTGGATCTACTGTCATCAGGCATCAGGCAGCGGGCATCAGGCAGCGACTGCCAGATCATCAGATCGCAGTGCAGGGCCAAGCAGTTTATGTGTTCCACTAAGTTGTTATGATCAAGCACTATTGTCGCTTACTACCAGGAGCACAATTTGTTCGTGTCATTAGTTTATATGCTAAAAAACGCTTGATAATAGTGTTTTTAGCATGCAGATATGCTTGAATGCGGATAAGTGTTGAGATTTGCTTCGGTTAGGGACAGTGCTCGTTTCCCAAAAAAGATCTACAAACTAGGATCATTTAGGATCACTGCATACAGTAGATCATCCAGAAACACATTCACTTACTTCCAGGTGCAAAGGCCGGTTATGTTAGATTTACACCGATTAAAACTTCCATTTTCATGATATGCCTCTCTATTACTTTTACCCTTGTGCGAGTTGAGAGAGTGGACTCATAGAGCAATGAGCGTCTTCCGCCCAATTCGTTCGCTTCAGACAGGTTCCTTTGTACCCCTTCGGTTCACTGTAAGTGAACTAGCCACCGCTGATGTACCTTTCTAATATTACTAAATTAATCTTTGTTATACGTTAGGCCAATTCTGATTCGAAGATAACGTTGCATTGTTTCACTGTTATAGTAATTGCTTGATAGTTAGTAGCGAGCATTATAACTGATTGATGTGACTAAGACTTACTGCCAGTTTTCTTTGCGTTGGTATAATCTTTTTCTGTCTTCGATGTAAGCGTGTAAATTCGTTAGTTTTAATAAGCTTGAACAAACAGTGGTTTCTCAGCTTATTATTGTTTATATAGAAGGCATTTATTTCTTTGAGTATTAAATATTTTGCCATTTTTGGTGGTAAGAACTATGAAAAACGAATGGTCCATCGAACCAAAAAACTGTTTCTGAATCCGAATGATTAAGAAGGTAAAATATGTTTCCCTGAGTCTAAATCTAAACTTAGGATGCAAGGTGTCCAATGTAGAACACAAAGACGAATTTCATTACCTGATCAGATTAAAGTGATTAATCTGTATTTGTGTAAGTATCATCGCCCCAAATTACGTACATACATCACAGACTGGTAATCGATCCATCACCTAGTGGAGTGTGCGTTCCTTAATTAAGGTAAAGCTTTCAGAGTTAAAATTGATATGCCCTCATTTAGAGAGTTAAAGTAAAACGTGGAAGGCTCTCTTATTTAACAAATTTTATATTTTAAACGAGTATCATTCGACTGTGTTAAGAATTGAAAAAAATATTTTTTTATTAAAATTGAATTGTTGGGTTGTGTTTCTTTGCAGGAAGCATTTAAATGGTATACACAATTTTAACTCAGTTTTATTATTCATGTGTAACATATAACAGACGTAATGAAGTTATTTCATAACGAAATTATCAAACAATTCTTTATATGACGATGACGGCCTGTAACCGATATATTGGTTTAAATTAGGACAATGCCGCTCAGCATTCAGACTCTACGCTACACTAGTTACTCAGACATACGATGATTAAAAAATGTAAGCTCTCTTAAGGCTTAAGGTATTGCTCTTCCAGCCACAGCACAACTTACACATGATTGTTTAACCAAAACTTAAGTGCGATATTAATATGACCTTAACTATGAAATTAAGACGTTTAACATCTCAGTTTGTTCGAAACGTAGGGAAAAAGTAAGCTAAAAGCATGATATAATCCTTATTTTTTATTTAATCAAACTATATCAGTCTTTAAAATCAACGTAACAGAAAAGTTATAGTAAACGTTTGTAATACGTCGATTGTAAACGTCTTTTATGTATATCGCGAAGAACGACGTGATCTTCTAACTGGGTTGTGTCTTCAGAGGCTCTTAATTTTTGTCGCGTTTTAACATGTTTTGTCATTTGATTACTTTTTTATATGAGCTTTGTATTTGAAATATCTTAAATCGTTAATAATACAGCGTAGATAAGCTAGTTTCAAGGATTTTAGATATAAATATTTATGATGATGATTATAGATATTAATTTTTAAATGTTAGAAACCGTGGCCTATGTTATTATATTTTTAAAAGTATTGTTTATTGTTTAAAAGCATCTTAAAATACATGTTATTGTCATTTTAATTAACATAATTTATAGTAATTTTAATAATATTATATACGGCTTAAGACTTGTCTTGATTTTAATTTTTGAAAATTATTTCTGCAGTGTATTAAAAATTAAAATAGTTTTTTTAAGGAGATTTCTACTAATGGTATTTTATATCACAAAAACTAACATTACACAACTATATCTGGTGCATATATCTATGATAAAAAATGTTTAAAATTTCTCAAATGTTCTCTCTTTTCATTTATTTTTTTATAAACATCAGAATGCAATATTTAACAATGTTGTTATTATTCTTTACTTTCAAATTTGCGGAAACACAAAACATTGTTTGGCATTTTAGTCTTATACATTTTTTACCAGAGATTTACATAGTTTAAACGGGGATAGAAAATAAAAAAAAACTGAGCTGTAGACCGGTGTTACAATTCATCCAAGTTCCGTAGTCTTTCAATTTAAATGTCAATTTAAATCTAGGGGTGATATATTAATCAAATATCATGTATATGTATGTATGTATGCCCATTTGTATTTAAGAAATTTAAGTACTGATTAGCTACCTGCTTAATCATATCCGAAAACTAATAAAGGATATCTAGTAACACCTTTTTTCCCATATTTCTTTATAACGACTCTGTTAGGTCGTCTCGCTGCATGTAATATAAACAACGTATTCCATATATTTCCATAAGTTGGACAGGTTTTAGTTGAAGTATTCGTTGGTATAATACATCGGCATTATTTCACGTAGAAAATGCAATTTTTCATTTTTATTGTCAATAATTTGATATGTAGATAGTACGAGTATAAACTGTTATAATTTAAACTTTATTCAAAAAAGTTAACGTGACGCCTAATCCAATACGCAAAAAATAATTAGGGTTTGTTAACTTAAATATCTTTTTGTATTGTTTGTATTCAAATATATTGTAATAGAGCTGTAGAATTTAATTTTGTTTTTTCTTAAATATACAAATGTATTTACTGATTGATATTATGACTTTATTATGCTTTATATCAATTCGTTTTATAATGTAACATAGCTTTGTCAAATCTCGATACATGACACGACAGAATTTTCCAGTAACAAGATATTGTAACGTTCATTCAAGGTTCCACAATCTCTTTCATTACGATCAATATGCTTTCCTAATACACTGGGAACTCAGACTACAACAACTATAGGACCTGCTATTAAATGCTATAAGTTTTCTATTACTTTTTATAAAAATAATCAGTTTATTAAACAAATGAGCCTTATAAAATGTTTCTTTATCATACGCTGGACTTATAGGTATTTAGGGTAGGAAAGTACCGAATGCCAAATATTAGGACCTGTAATATTTGGCATTCGGTACTTTCCTACCCGTGGTTGAATGGATTTTTTTTATAGAAAAGGCTGGCAAACGAGCTAGCGGTTTACCTGATGGTAAGTGATCACCGCTCATGAACATTCATAATGTTATGCTTTGCAAATGCGTTGTCAGCCTTTAAGAGGAATTTTTAAAAGAAGGAGAGAAAGAGTGGGAGTCAGGAGGAGAGGAAAGGAGGGGACGGAGGCGTAGAGAGGGGAGTGAGAGAGGAAGAAAGAAGGGGGTGGGGGATGGGCCGCCGACCACCTCACTCACCGGACGTAACGCTGAAGTAAAAACCTCACAAAAAACCGGTGTAAACGTCGTGGTACTAATCCGGTTCGAGCCGGCCCATTCAGCAGCGGGAGCAACTGCGTGGCTCTACCACTGTTAAAATTCTTACTACTGTTATAATATTGAAAATGTTGTTTGTTGGTTTGTCCGCCTTTTATGTAACACTATTGTTCCGGTTTGAAGGGAAATGTTTGTGTTTTCAATGTTCGGTGACTACGTATTTAACGTCTATACCATTGCGTATATAACATCTTAAATTTCTGAGTGTTGAGTGCATTGCCAAACAGTGTGTGGCACAATACTAACATGGGCAAGCGTGTCGTTTACCATGGTTTGCTCTTCCCGTCTGTTTATCTAGAAAAAAAAATCCTCGCTATTCAAGGTGCGGACAAGGCCTAAGAAGTTGTAAAATCAATAATATTAGACTATTATATCGCTAAGAATTGTACTATAGATGTGACTATGAGAAAAAAAAGATAATAAAGAAATAAGAAGCATGATAAACAATTCAAAGAGTTTATTGCAAAACAAAAAAATATTATTTTGTAGCGAGACGATGCCTTTTGTTGCTGAATGTTTTGGTATACATTCCGACTTAGCTTTTCAATTTCAGGCACAATCCGCTTGCAAATTGAAAACAGGTTTGCGGAACCAAAATCTCGTTATGAATTTTCTCCAATAAAAAGATAACAAGGTATCAACCTGCTAGAGGAAAATGAAGCTTATTAACAATATATTTTTTTAAGATTTACATTTCCTATAAATAATTTAAGTTCTTCCCTGGCGTATCTTCGATGTTCAAGGACCAATTACAATACAGAAATTATCAAAATTGGTCAGAAATTTGTCGTGTAACATATAAAAATATTATTATGAATGCAGATCCTCTCCTTTTTTGGACTACTTGAGATTTCAATACTTTTTAGAATTTTATTCTTATAATCTAACTGTTGCAGTATTATTATTTTATATATCCTATCTTTGCCTTTTATATTGCTTGTGTACAACAGAATTGTTTTGGTGTTCTTAAGCCAAGTTTATTTTTTAATTTAGTGACGCTAAATGAAAAGTAACATCACGTATGTTTCAAAAATTGTTTCAGGACAACACAGTACTTTTAACTGCTAGGCTTTTTAATGCAATCGCCACCTAGAGATACGAGAAGTAATCTTTCCAATGTACCAAAGATTATATAAAGTAGCACACTAAAGTTTGCACTAACTAAGAGAAGTAGATGTTGGAATAAGCAATTCAAAGTATTGTAGCATTGGATTTCAATAAAGATCCAGTTTAGGTGCGACGGAATCGGAATTTTGTATTTAATATAATTAAATCACAGTCCACTTCCGTTGCTGGATTTCAGTGTACTTTAAGCGCCTTCGATTTGTATTGTTTTTCTAGTACTAGGATTACTTTATAGTCCGCTTGGGTAAGTACTTTACCATAGCCATATGTATATTCTACAATATAGTATTGTGCAAGCATTTTTAGTTTCGGTTTGAAAGAATTTTTTCTACACAGGCATTATTGGTCATAGTTATTTAAAGCAGAGTTTCGAACCCTTTAGTCCATTGGTTTCTAACGGAGGAAGTGCCGCCAGGAGCTTTTCGTGATGGGGATGAGACAGAGAACAGATAATTAACTTTTAATTTGTTATTGTTAATAGATAAAAGACAGACATATAAAATGGTATAATTAGGTATCATGTAAAGAGGCTGTAGTCCATAAAATGTTTGGAACCTATGCTTAGTATGGGATATACCATCATAACCCTTTGAGTGAGGAGAGCGGCTAGTTTAAAATATTGTGTCGGTTTAAGAAAGTGTCGATTACCATCAATTGCAGGACTTGCTCGTAACGTTACGTTCTAAAAATAACTGTACCGAGGTGGATGCTACAAGAGAGTTCTATCACTATTCAAACTATTTTTGGGTACTTTTGTGAATTACGCCTTAATATCGATATATTTTAATAGAATTATTTTATCAATATAGTTTCTTATCATCTACAGCCATTGATGCATATAAATTAAAATTTACTTAATATTTTAGGTGTATAAAATTGCTGTTGTCAAAATCCTTATCAGTGATTTAACACCAAAACTATTCGTACACCCATCTTAAAAGCTATAATAAATATCGTTTAATCTCAATCGATACGCTTTTAACTATATCGAAACGGGCGGCTTAGGACCATTTATTTTTTTGTCAACTAAAGAAGAGCAAAATAAGACCGTTTATAATCGATGGTTACAATTTCAGAATTCATTCGATTTTAGAAGTTTTTTTATTCGCATTCTTGGTATATAGTAATAATAACATTACTACTATATACCAAGAATGCGGATATGAATATGTTATTTTAATGAGTTTAATCTTAGTACTTTTTAGTGTTAGGACTATTTTGCAAGTCCGCTCGGGGTCATTCTCCGAATACAGAATATGTAAGCCCTACGTTCCGCTGAGTGGAGTATAGTCGCCAGCGTTACAGGGCGTTGAGATAAAGATTCTTTACTTTCTCATAAGCATAGCGTAGGGCCAACCAGCTTCTTTGTGGCAATGCGTTGTTTGGTCAGGCGTGTGCCATCGGACGCACTATGTGCCCGTCGTCGTTTAAAAAAATACTTGTCTTGTTTTTACCCGAATACTATGTATCATTAAATAGATTTCCAAGGATGTCATCACGTTTGTAACTATCTTGTAAAGTCCTGACGTTATACCATAAAATCAGTAACCATAAATTAGTTTTTTTTATGGATTCGGCTGACAAACTAGTAAGCTTCTCGTCATGGTAAGCTATCAGCACCGCCCACGTACATTTCAACATTGTAGAACTTGCAAATGCGTTGGTAGCCTTTAAGGGGAGGAGTTATGAAAGAGATAGGCAGGAGCAGGGAGAGGGATGGAGGAAAGGGAGATTGGGGGAGAGAAGAACGCCGATTTTCTGTGAGGTTGAGGTACTTATCCGTTTCTAGCCGGCCTATTTAGCAGCGGAAACAGCTGCGTGGCTTTACCATCGTGAAAAATTATGTTGTTCTAAATTTATATTTCCTAAATGTAGGTTTTTTAAGGTTAAGAACAGATTTCAGCTATCTTTTTCCATTGTTTAAAACCTAATTTATGTCATTATATTTCTATATCAATTATATTTATCAATTACAGCGTTGTTCATGAACAGTTTTAATTATTAACAATTAGAATAAATGTGTTAAAGTTTGTCTTTTCCCAGTACGATGGTATACTAACTCCTTGTTTACGTGGGGTAGTGCCAAATATCCGCCCACGAGCCGGCCCGGCTTGGTATGAGTCGGTCTCCATCGGCTAAAACGCCAACGATATTAAAACTAAGATGTGGGTTTATGAGAGCTCGACGGAGCTCTTACTGAGTAACCAACGATATCGGTAATCGAACCGTACCCATTTTACGTGTCAAGGTTAGTCTAAAAAGTTAAATACTTATTACGTTAGTAGAATCATTACCAGTTCAAAAGTGATTGTAAACCAATGCAATTTTGAATAAAGAATTTTGACTTTGACGTTAACTTTTAAATGACTATTGAATATTGGATAGCATTTAAATGAATATTGGATAGTTCATAACGTAGTATAAGTAAATGACTATTTTACTTTTGATACGCTTCGACCAATGCAGATAGATATAAGGAGGCTTAATAGGATTTGTTGATATCGTAATTCTTCTCCTTCGATCTTTTTATTACAGTTCATAAAGCATCCTAACACCGATAGGCTGAATTCAATTTCTTTTTCCCATTACCGTGCCGTAGTGATGTCCACTCATTGGGTGAACGCAGTTCGATAGTATTATTTAAATATGTTATTATTAGCATGAGACGCAGAAGTCAAGTAATTTAGCTGTGGTAAAGAAATGTAGCGAGCTATGCATCTGTTTTTAATTTTATATAACTATTTAAGTTCCTTTTTCAGTTCAATATTAAACTTAATCTTCTCCAATCCTCAATCTTAACCTCACTTTTAGGTATTATTTTTAGTTTTATTTTTTATATTCACATTTGAAGATCGATGCAGTCTTCGCTAATTCAAATAATTTGGAAACTTTCTTTGTTAACCGACTAACTATGTGCCATTGATCTTTAATTTTAAAATTGCTACCATTAGATCGTTTTGCGCATCAAAGAGACAATTGTCAAGGCAGTAAATTGAATTGCACTACGTCGGTACAAAGTGCTGAAACTTCGTAACAATTCCTCCTGAATTAAGCACTGATTGAAAGTCAATTCCATAGGCTTGGAAGAAAACGTTCCGTTTTCATTAGCTTATTAAATTTTTAACAGGGCGAATGATCCAATCAGTATCGTAGATCAGTGTGAAAGCGTCCGATATTAATTTTGGAATCTCATTATTGTAGATAAAAACAAACAAATGAGCCTCGTGAATTTTTCAGAGGATAAATATAAAGAATAGTTTTTAAGACCAACTAAATAACTAACGTACGCAGATATATATATATATATATATACGAATATATATGCATATATTTACGTATCTCACGACTACTAGAAATGCTTGAAGCCTCGGACGGTTACTTCTTCGACGGCTAGTGTTTATATATATAGTTTACTTTGATTTAGTTTTCATTAAAATATTTAATATCTAATGTTATTCTATATGAAAATCTCCTGAGTATTGTGGTCCGTATAATTTAATACTAATTAATGAATGACTAACTGCTAATAACATTAACAAGTCCACATGCCTTAGTTTCTCAGTACTATCCTAAGGTTCAGTAGTAGATTGCCGTTCGTCATTTAGTAGGCCCCAAATGTAAAAAAACATTTGTTATGCTTTATGATAAAAAAGTTAATTGGTTAGTGGTACTAGCGTAAAATCAATATTTAATTTTCCGAGTTAATCAAATACATGGAGCACGGAAGGAAGAAAACGAGATATTTAATTATAGAACGAGTGGAATTTCATTTTAGAAACGAAAGAAATAAAATGTTGAGGACTCACATTTCAAGAAAAATTTTCGTAAGCATTTCACGAAATGTATCAAAGATGAATTTCTTCTTCTTTCTTTTTCAAAAGCATCAGGTTGAAATTTAAAGTATGTAAATACAGACGGAAAAACGCTAATTAGCATGTTTGGTCGCAATAATTAGTTGGGATTTATTTAATAAATTGAAAATCTCCCAATACAGACCGCAATTTTAAAATTTCACACCGAGACCTAACTAATTTTAATTAATTATATCAACATAATGACGTATTTAGCATTGCTGTAAAATAATTCTGATCAATTTAGCTGTCAGGATGTACACACACTGCCATTAATTAAAATATTGATGTGATATTTTTCGTAGTATCTATCATCATAATTTTTTGTTTTTGATTTCACTTTTATACTTGTATCATTTGTGTCATAACTGCTGCACTATCGTATTGGGCTACTCTGTTAGGATAGTTGTAGAGGTGTGTATTTTAGTATAGCCCATAAACGTTAAACATAACTAAACAGATAAAGTCTTAAGGACTTTATATATCTACCTCAGAGAGAGGTGTATGCGTGTCAGGTCCGCGGGAGCAGAATGGTGCAAAAACACCACGAAGGGGTGCGTCTAGGGTTCAATCGGAGGTCCCACCCTTTGGAACCTACTTCTCGATCCACTGCTTCAAAAAATAGAACGTATGGGGGACACGTTTAAGTTTTCGCAGGCGACGTGGTTCTGATTTTCTTCGGAGACTTGGCGCAAGAAATCGAGATGAGAGCGACCGCCATCCTGGAACATGTGAAGAGGTGGGGAGTCAGCAACAAGCTAAGATTTGCACCGTAAAAGACCAAAGCTATGTTAAAAACAAACAGGCTAAAATATGACTCACCCACTATTTCCATGGGCGGGGAAACCATTGACTATTCCCAGAAGATCGGCCTCACTCTGGGCAGCAACCTAATAATATAATTCTTCTTCTAATAATAATATAATTCACATATAAATAACATCTGCAAAAAAGCGTAGAACATATACAACCAGCTGCCCTGAGCGGCTAAGATATCCTGGGGATTAAATCCGGAGGTTCATCAGAACCATATACGTCGCAGTACAGAACCCTGTGATCATGTACGCTGCTGGCGCATGGACCCTACCCATGGTATCCCTGGACTTCAGAACCCAGGAGGCTGTCCAGATATATGAGATAGAAAAGGTCACTCCCAGCAAGTGGTAGAAGACCGGGACTTAGAGAGACAGACGCCGTTCGAGAAGTTGCCTCACCCAGCCCATCTGGAGGTGCCGAAATTTCAATGCGTGGACGATGGTGCGTAGGTGAACTTGCAAAATGCTGCCATAACAATCTTTACCGATGACAGGAAAATTAAGGGAAAGGTGGGTGCAGCACTCTCCGTATGGAGAGGCACCACCGAAACGAAAACCCGTAAATTTTTAAAAAAATGTAGTAGCTTTGGCAGTACATATATACTAAATTAAAGCTGGGACACTTTTGCACTGTCTTCTAGGCGGAATTATTGGCCCTCTTGAAGGCAATAGAATATGCACTAAAAGACGCAGCACGAAATTATGCTGTATACAGTGACTCCAGGTTCCTCCAAGGGGAGGGAGGGGATGGGCCACCGGCCACCTCACTCACCGGACGAAATGCGGAAGCAAAAAAACACTCCCACTTCACGCCGATTTTCTGTGAGGTCGTGGTACTAATCCGGTTCGAGCCGGCCCATTCAGCAGCGGGAACAGCTG
>DWHO01000545.1:0-19414 GCA_018247575.1 Eurytides lysithous rurik
TTCTGTGAGGTCGTGGTACTAATCCGGTTCGAGCCGGCCCATTCAGCAGCGAGAACAGCTGCGTGGCTCTACCACCGTAAAATCAGCGTCAGTTGTTGTATGAATCTGTCAATGTACTCGTATGTAAGCTATCGATGTAAATATGTGTCTGGAATAAAACACAATCTAGTGATATTATTAGAATATTACACTAATTTCAACAGTGCAAACATAAAACTTTGAATTTAGTATCGCCGGATCATTGGATGGAAATGGTTTAGCTCATTGCTGTGACCGATCGTGTTTAATTAACGGCATACAGCGCATTTCTAATAACTGAACTGATAATTCGAACACTGTTTGCGTTTCACATATCGCCCTTGTGAATTTGCGGTTTTGTTTTAATGAGTATATCTGAGATAATTATAAACGCTAGAACAACTATAGCGATGGTTATGTTTGATTTATTTATATTATTGTTTGAACTGCTTCGGTCCGTCCTATTGTTGTTAGATTTCAACACGGTCAGTCAGACAGACAGACTAATGATCAAATTGAAGTCTAAATTATATACATATTTACTCATCCAGCTAAATCGTTTAATTCCCAATTCATATTGATTTTGTAATATCTTGTGAAGGGTCTAGTGCAGGATTGGTACCATAGAAAATTCATACGAATTTGTCCTTGAAATTCAGAGAAACCTATTCGGGAGCTGCTTAAATTTTGAAAATATATATTGATGGTATTGGTGGGTTGTAGGAAGCGGGCTTTTCACTGGTTTTTAAAGGCATTAAACAAAATTACAATGAAATTCAAGTGTGGAGCGTAAATAATAAAGCCAAAACTTCTGACAGAAAGACCACCGGGAGGAATACTAGGGTCTCACAAAACACCAACGTCTGGTGTAGGTGTGTATTAGAATTCGTCTGATTAGCAAGGTCTATTTTTTTTACCGTTTACGCGTCTCTGATGTTATGAGCGTCCTTGAAAGGGTATCACGTATACTGGCGCCTGCGGGTCCCTCTTTGTCTCATAAAAAAACGAATGCCAATCAAACCTCCAAACAAATACAGAAATAACAAATAATCACCCATTATATGTGCGAAATCATCACCCATTATATTTCTTTTATTCAGCGAATTTTTTAAATACAGTTTCGGTACGTAAACGGGATTGATATTTTTTTGATGAGGCTTCATTCAAGTCTTTTTTTTATTGATTATTGAATAAAGATTTGATGATTTTAAATAAGATAAAGAAGCTGGTTTACTATCAGGACCTTTATGGCCTTGTAATTGTATAATGTAAAATATGGACTACCAAATGCAAAATGTACTAAATAAATTTAAATATAAAAATATTTTAAAAAAATTAACTCATATAAATATATAAGTTAATAATAATTAAACAACTTGACCGAAAAACAAAATAGTTATAAAAGCGATTACATTACTTTCAGCTTTCAAATTAAGAAAAGAAGGGTTCGCTCAAAAAATGTATCGTGTTTAATACCTATAATGCAATGACGACGCTAGAACAAAATATAGTAGTAGCTCTGAAAGTAATTTCACTAGTTAGGTTTTTAAACTATCTCTCGGTTTTAGGCGCCCAAAACGAACGAAACACGCTTCCTTGTTTTACTTACTTTACTTAAAACTTTCGCGTTGCATCAATGCTTGACTTAAAAATTCTTTTAACTTACACCGTGGAAGCGGGAACTTATAAAAGTTTTTCACTTAAATTAAGCATTTAGTACGACGATGTTCCGTAAAAATATTTAATGTCCAAGAACTTAACAAAGATATTGCTCTTGTTAAAAATACTTGCGACGTGCACGCTTCCGCTCCCTTTAATATCTTTTTCTTATCAAAGTAAATATATTATATTTACTTTGATAAGAATTGATTGTTGAAGTCACTTTTCAGTTTATAACTGTAGGTCTTGCTTCTTATTCTGTAAATCAGACGCTCTTCAAATTTTACGAAAAAAATTGTGTTACAATATGTATACATAGGGATTGCTTACAACAATAGACTTATAAACTATAATATAATTGAGTAATTAAAAAATATTAATGGCCAATTTATGTAAAATATTTGAAATCACAAAACTTACGAGCAAAAACATGGTCGTTTCGGACATTAAATACAACAATTTTATGTAACCCATATTACGAAACAGTTGTATCTTCGATAAACGTTAGCTATGTACATATATGAATAAATTCAGAGTTAGGAAATGAAATTTCTGATTCCAATTCTAATTGATATTCAACAACCTGGACTGGATAAGATCTCGATGGGGTAAGTCTGAACATCCTTCTAATTTAATTCATCGGATCACCCACAGGGCAGAGATATCCCGGCTAACTAAATTCCGGTTTAGAGGATTTATAATTGGTTTTAGCTGTTACGCAGTTCCTTACTTATTGAATTTAAATTAACAAAACTATGGTTTGCTAGTATGATTACTTTAATCATACTAGCAAACCATAGTTTTGCCAATAATTCAATATCGCCGCCGACAAAGCAATGTTAAATATTGCATTATTGGAATTAATTTCACGGTTTGCTAATTGACGTTGTTTGTGTTTCATCTCATTGTTTTTTGAACCACTGACGAATTCGACATTTGTATAGGCGAAATAATAAACAAATTCTATTGAATGTTTTATTGAACTCATAAATAAAATCTTTATTAATTCTCAGTCAGTCCACAGATCGATCACAGTCGATTAAACAAAAATAAAAGCAATAAAATGTGTTATTGTCAACTTCATATTATATTACATATTTAACTAACTGGTGTGGAATAATCGAGTCACTTCGAATTACGAATTATTTTTTGTCATGGATACATACAGAATAGAATAATAATATTTTTTTATATGGAAATCAGTATTCGTGTACGTTTTTATATTTAATCTGTGTAAATATTAATGCCGCACCTCAGTAGATACTCGTTGCTAACTGACGAAGGCTAACTTGTTCGTGCTACAATCTCTTTGATAAACTTACTCCTGCAAACTTGGCTAGCTACTCGCACGCCTGTTTGCAAACTTGCACTTAACGTGCAACTTAATTGAATTGTACAGAAGTCAATTCGATTCTTCATTGCTGCGCTCCCGTGGAAGTTTGTGAATGGTATTCCTATAAGTAGTCAAGTGTAATAACGTTATGCGCTCAAGTGTAACATGTGGTAGTCGAGTGCACCGTGTTGCGGTAAAGTTTAATATACTTGTACTTCACTTACGAGTGACATTGAATAAGCACATGCTCTTGCAAATTAATAAATATAATAATGCCCTCCCTACCGATTCCGGCCACGGTAGCCGATCTACAAAAGATCAACCAAGTGCGCAGGATATATTATAACGAACAAAGGCACATGTTTGCTTTTACTCTCATAGCCAAATGGTACAGATACAGATTTAAACGACCGTGAACAAATCAGATTTAGACATCACATTAAACCTACTTAATTTCTGCTCATGATCCACAGCCTCTATGAAAAATAGGATTCTGCTATCATATACTGGCTGTTCAAAATGCCAGTTGTATACTTTGTATCTCGAATACAGGCTTTATGTAGATGCCAGTAATTTTATTGTTGGCATTAATGTGATGCAGATAGGTACTTTAAAACGTAACGTGTTACAATAGATTGACATCATTATTACTAAATGGCGATGAGCTAACTCAAAATATCTACAACACAGAATGTCTAAGAGTTTTACAGTAACTGTCAAACAGTTAAAACATTTGAGCACATAACATGCTAAACAATTTACGAGCGTTATTCTTATGTATATAGTTATGTATTTTAATAATTAAACACAGCTTACAATTATTTAAAGAATAAAAATGTTTACTTTAAAAACATCCACGAATAAATGTAAAAGACTGGAATTAATTGCTGCATATAATGCAAACGTTGTGAAGAGATTTGTTAATTATAAAATGGCGTGTTCGCACTTCAGTTAATAAAACTACGGACGGGTGCATGAGTGTTACTTTCAGTTTGCCCACATCGTAAGCATCACAACCGAGTTTTACACCCCATTGTTTAAACTTGAGCTTCTGTCAGCAGCTCAAAATTAGCGAGACTGGCTTAGCGTTAATTTATTCTACTAATAACACCTTTCAAAGTTAAGCAAAAGTTTTTTTTTTAATAGAAAAAAAACAAACTTACAAGTCTGTAAAAATGTAAAGTTAAGTTAACTAATTATTAATAATTAATTAGATTTTTCACAGTGGTAGAGCCACGTAGCTACTCCCGCTACTAAATAGGCCGGTTCGAACCGGATAAGTAAATACCATGACCTCACAAAAAGTTGGCGTAAAGTGGAAGTGTTTTTGCTTCCGAGTTTCGTCTGGTGAATGTGGTGGCCGGTGGCTCATCGCCCTCCCTTCCCTTTCTTACTCTCTCACTCCCCTACCTACCTCTTCCTAAGCACTCCCCTGTTCCGCTCCCTCTTTCCTCCTTCCTCCCTCTTAGTCTTCTTTCGAAAACTTCCCCTCTTAAAGGCTAACAACATATTTGCTAGTTATGTAATGCTGCGAATGTTCATGGGCGGCGGTGATCACTTATCATTAGAGCCGCTTGCTCGTTTGGCAGCCTAATCCATAAAAAAAAGGTAAATCTAAATTCAGATTGAGGACTATTACGACTTTTTTTGCTCTGATATGTTCTAGTATTGTCACAAGCCAAAGTACAGAGTTTAATAAATAACATACTTGATTACACATTCGCTGCGATTCACTTTATTACTTTGATGTTTTAACATATTTAAATAACCTTTGATCACACAAAATGAAATTACATTTAAAAACATTGTTTTTCGTGAAGGCAAAATTAGACAAAAAAGTACAGGCTATGTTCAATAGCGAAATGAAAACTGACCTGGACAATAATCTATGTTGACAAGAACTAAGAAGAGATAAAATACATAAATATATCTATATTCGTTGCTAAACAAAGGTAAAGTTTGTATACGACGAAGCTCCACCTGTTACGTTCATAGCTTAAAAAGATCAATAAGAAGTGAATGCAAGTAGAAAGGAGTTTCTGTTGCGTTTATAACTAAACTCTTTTAAGTTTGTTGCATCTACTTCTACTTGTAGAATTTATGTAGTGCCTATGTCCCAAAGCCTAGATGGCGCTTTTAATCCTAGTTATAATGTTTAATCCTAAAAATCAAACTTATTCTATCGGAACTTATCTAAATAGCAAAATAATAAAAAAAGGGTTCATAATTTAAAAACGATGTTTTTATACTGTTTTAGGTCATCGATTTTGTTAATTTCATTTTCAATGCTAAACAACATTTCCTAGATAATTTTGTGAGTTATTCTTTTCTCTTAGATTATATTGCTACATTTATTTACCAATTTTAACGCTATAACAGGGATTAGATAAATTTGTGAATAGTTTCCAGTATGTTACCACCGTCATCGTGAGTACTAAAATATTATAAAACATAAATTTTCCAACATTTACATTTATTGGCAAACATTACGCGAGTAATTTTATGGCGTAGAGGTAATACGTGAAACTATTTTCAGTTTTCACAATACGGTGATTGCGGAATTTATAACAAGAATCATAGCTTTCAAACGATAGATTATTTTGTACATGGTCAAGTCATTCATAACAAAAAAATATTATTACAAATTGCCAGAATACCCTTAGTGAGTGTAGTAGAATGTGGTTTACATTAACCGTTCTTCTATTTATGCAATTCAAAGTTAACGCGGCCCGTAACGATTTTCTTTCTCAGCGTTTTCCTCAAACAGAAAGCGGCCATTCCCCAGCGGATCCCCTTTATTGTACGGTTTGTTTATCGAGCAGTGAAGATTGCCAAACAAAAACATAGCTCGCTACGCCTATCTTTCACGGAATATTTCTTAGTCTTAAAAACAAATACGCTTCAACTCGCCGCTACCGCTCTGCAAGTCTTCTGACTTTCAGAATGATAGAAATGACAGAGTTCTGTTACCAATTTCTTTCTTACACTTTATGGAGAATGAAATACCTATATTCTTTCTCCTTCTATTACACAATTTAAAGTTGACAGTTTTCATGAGTAGTTTAATCAACAAGGCAAGATATATCAGTAAAGACTTAAATCTTTATGCTCATTAATTGTCAAATAACTTATCATACTTATAAGTTACGTTTTAATCTTAAGGTAAACCAATTCAAAGCCAATAAACACCTGGTGGTAAATTATAACCGGTATCCGCTTGAGTCACTCGTTATTGAACAGTTAAGGCTAAAATGACATATGTTTAAATACGTAATATCTATTATTAAGTTATATTAAACTTACATTACTTAATTAAGAACAAATCATTTATATTTTTCACAGATAAAGCCTTGCCAACGAGCTAGGAATTTATAGCCTTATTTTATTATCACGAATACGATGAAAATATTTTAACATAAAAATAAACAACGTAAACAAATTTCAAACATAATTTAAATGGAAGCTACTTTAGTTTTTTAACAGTCGTTAACGGATTTCTACTTTTCAGAAATATTTACCATCTCGTCCAACTAATTATAGAGTAGAAATAATTTTATGAAGTAGAATTTATTAAAAGCTGTCTAGGTCAACACAATTACGGCTCATATCGCGATATTAAGGTACACGTTGACTGATATACGGCGCAAGATAAAATACTATCGGTCGAATAAGTCATTCGGCGTCTTCTACATTTATTACAGATTTCCAACTCGCAAAAGTTGCGTTTTAAACCTTTTATCGTTCCATAAAAACCCCCTCACATCCGCTGAAAGCGCCTACGCTCACAACGTTACGCCAACAAACGAATAATAAATCTCTGAGCTACTAATCCAAACAGAGTTCTTTAAAGGACGAAGGAGAAAAGCTGGCAAATGTATCGTACATTCAGAAAGTTTTATAAACTGTTTGTTTTCTGTGGTGTACTGCCATGATGATTTGTGAAAAACAAAAGTATTTTAAACCTCCATCATGCTCAATAGCTTCACAAACAAATCAGCTGAGTAGACTAAGAGGTAATGCGCAACAATATTAATGTCCTCGAATTATTAAAACATTCTTTGTTCATTAAAATGCTTGTGCCTGTTTAAGAAAAATTACATAAAGCGTAGCTGAATTAACCGTTGCCAAATAAATAATGTAACGTTTTAAAATTTTTTAAGTGTTTTATTATAAAAAATAATGTGAAATGTTTTATAATTATATAAAGCAATGCTTCTTTTTAAAAAGTAAAAAGTAATCAATTAGAACAGTATATAGCGGGTATATCTTTTATAAATTAAAAAAAGCAATATGTCAGGACCGCCTCCGTTTTATTAACTTGAATCGTAAGACGGTAAACCCTCATTCGGCATCACGTAGGCAGTGGAGTGATGGAGTCGCTTCAGATAAGGATAAGCCAGTTGAAGACGGGGATTTTTCAAGGATTTCATCAGAATTGTTTCTTTGCCTTCTAATTTTATGTCAGGGTATATCAAGATGATATTAAAATTGCGATTATAAAAAGAAATTAAACGCTAATTTATGACATCGTTATAATAAAACTCGATTAAGCCGTTATTTCAGCTACCTTTGAAAATAATATTCCCGAAAAATCTTTTTCTCTTTCATGAGCTACGAAATTCCTAAGAAGTTATACATTGTAATCTTTAAATTATTTTTAGATCATCAGTTCTTTGTTGTAACCCGAGGCGGATTATTTTATTCATTTAAAAAATTTCCCTGTTGCTTATAGCAGTTTTACCTTGATTTCGTCTCCAATTAGTTTGAATTAGAGTACGTAGTTACTATATACTAATATATGTTAGGTTTATTTTTTCTAAGACAGAATATAACGCGACCTTAATAACGGTTGAAAATTCTATATCCAGTAGCACCATTCTCGTTTTACCATTCCGTTGGCAGTTCTAACATTCAATTAATCCAAGTTCTCTAACTTATATAAACTTCCCCGGTTCTGGAATTAGAAAGCTATGTTCATACTAAGATTACAAACACGTAGCCCAAAAGGAATTTGAATAAAGTAATCGAAATGCAAGTCAAAGCTTGCTCGGATGTTCATAGTTTATAAGGGTACCATAGTCCTCTCAATCATTTTAAATATGAATTTAGATTGTGTACAAAATAAGACCCATTTAAACTCTTTTCAGAGATGAATATTTTTGTTTTGGTGTTGTCCACAAGATTTTGAATGCTCAGCACTTTAAAGATAAATACGAACGAATCAAGTTTTTGACGGGGGTAGATCCAAGCAGCTACGTCTGCTACTGCTGAATGGGCTGGCATGAACCTCACAGAAATCTGCGTGAAGTGGAAATATTTATACTTCTGCGTTTCGTATAGTGAATGAAGTGGCATATCACGCTTGGCATATCGTCTATCCTCTCTAAATAGAGGTGTGTAGTTTACATTATTTTTACAGTCACCAGGACTAAATAAGCCTTCATCAGAATACCTGAAATGCCCCGGATTATCTAATAAATTACTATCAAATCTGTTTTAATTACACTGATATATTTAACCGTGTCATGAACTTAAAAGTCAGTTATACTAAAACCATTGGCTGAAAGTCAAAAATAAATGTAACGTTCTTACAAAAGCTTTATATGCGTTTTTAATTCTTATGTCATATTATGATTTGTTTGTTTTTCCTTTTTTCTGATACCATTACGTTCGTTCCAGTTAATTCATCATTATGTCTACGATATTTGCGTCATATAGACTGAGTGCCGACGCAAAGATGGCTCCTCCAATGCATATAACGACTTGCAATTTGAAATTTCTTGCCATCGGCAGAAGTAAAATCAGCAATTTGCGAAATTGCAATAGCGTGAGGGTCGCCAGTAATTGCGCCCTCTTGCCAATACCGACGAAAGCGATAAATAAATATCACTAGATTTCTCTCTTCGAGCGCTTGCCGATCTCACTTGACTGAAATTGTTGGGCAATTGTAAATATACAGGCACCAGCCGTTAACAGAGTGACTGAAAGCGGTGAAAACAAAATTGAGACCATTTATTGTCCATGGGTCATGATTACCACTCATAAGCAATGAAATTTTATTATACTAAGCCGCTAAAGTTATACGTCATACCTGTCATTCACATTGATTTTTAAAATGATTTAAGAAAATACGCTGTTAATAATATTACCCAAATGCACACTTAATACGCTATAACTAGATAATGTATCGTACATTAACACAATTACACTAACGCATTTTAGTGTACTAGATAATAATCGAATTATTTTATAAAGTCATACTTTAACAACGTTGAGATATAATAACTAATAACACCAAAATAACAACACCTGTTAAATAAAAAATTACATTCACTTGCTTAGGTCCCAAGTTCGTTTAATGAAAATATTCAATGTGCATATTCACACAATATATAACGAGCTTTAACAAATTTAAAATATAATCAGCAAAACAACGGAAGCAATTTTAAATGTTGTACGAATAAGAAGCACATTGTATTAACACGCATTCAAAAGTTGTGATGGCGTTTGACCGCAGCACCTGCACGTGACGTCTCGGACTAACGTTCAGAGGCATGTATTAAAATTTCTATAACGGTCCACGGGGTCCAACCGAAATTGTGTCCCGCTTTGTGGGAATGGTCCAATCAACGCGACGACGGGGTGCGACAAAGCGGCGATCAACCTTTAGGTGTCACGTCGATTGCAAATATATTTTAAACTTGTCCTACCCGGTACTTTATGTACAGTTAAATTTCATGAAGCAAACTACAGCCAGGATTGGTCACACACAACTATCAATAATAAATAACTTACAATTGTCAAAAACGTACTGCAAGCATAACCATTGTGAACTGGGATGATTTAATCCCGCCCCTAAAGGCTGGCAACGCAGTTGCAAGCTCTGTAATGTTGCAAATGTCTATGGGCGGCGGTGATCACTTACCATCAGGTGAGCCACTTACTCGTTTGTCAGCCTAACCCATAAAAAAAAAGATACAAAAAGTTTGGTTATATCGACTATGTTAATAATATCGGTGGTGGTGTTGGGCAATGAAAGTAATTTCAATTTTTAACCAATCTTTAAAGTAACCATACGGCGGATCGGCATGAAAGATATACAAATTTTTATTTTTATTTTCTAATGGAAACCATCGCTCTCCCTTGATCCTATATAAAATCTATATGATCATTGAATACGATATTCAGTGGACTTTGAATGCTGGCACGATCGTAGCGTAGCGTGGCTTACAATAAAATCCTGTAAACTGTTAAAAAATCCGCTACTTACCGCGATATATCAAAAGTATTAATCTTATTCATAAAATCATAAACTTTATTCTGACAAAATTATTTTTAATTAACTCGCTTCCACTTAATATACACAGAAAAGGAAAAAAACGATCGGAGTAGACTAAAAGAGACATCAGCGTATTGTTCGCACCTTGTTTCAAAAATTACCAGACGCCCAACAAAAGAGCCCGGCATTCTTTAGCACGGATGACAAAATTTAACTTCGCTTTCATAACTTTTTTTTCACATCACAGCTTCATTGTTGCAAGTGACTGGTATTCATTCAACCCCGATATAGAATCAGGAACAAAAACGGACGTTTATTTTCATTTATAAAACTCCGATGAAATGGTGAGCACAAGGCAGCGATGAGCAAAATCATAACAGTGAAATACTTCAAAGCAATTATACACAAAGGTCACTAATGTATCCTATCTTTTAATAAAATACAGTCACAGAAATAAAAACAGTTGCAACGTCATAAAATATTCCTTAACTAATTAGAAGACGAGTTTTTCAACGTCCAAATACAAAAAAAAAGTTACATAACAGCTTTCTATGTAGGTTGAGCCTCTTTGGACCTTGGAAGCGACCCTCATAAGACAATAGCAACAGCAAAGAATCCATCATACATAAGTAATGCGCAATCTTAGAATAATTGGCGCAAATGATGAAATGAAATTTTTATAAAAACTTCCATTCTTTATTTAAGCACTGGCTGTACAACATGCGTTGCAATGTTACATAATCGAAAAAGATTTGAAAATACATGTTTTAGACCAGGAAACGTCTCAACACCTCAATGAATTTTCATCACTATCTGACATACATACTTTACAAACATTCATTCATTAATATAGCGTAATATATAAATGAGACGAAACAGTAATCCTGGCTCCAGTAGTAAAAAATAAGACAATTTATTTTATATTTAATTTGACGGGCTATTATACGAATTGGCTTTCCAAATTAAATTTTTGTATCGGAAAAAGAATTGATTATGAACAATTTTATTTTGCATGTTATACAAAATAAATGGTTTATTTATCCTGTCATATTTATTTGGTTACTGAACCTTTAGTCAGCAATTTTTTCTATTAATCTTCTCCTTTCAAGTCCATGGAAACTTCTAACAAAAACACTGATCCGATAAAAAAAGACAAGAACAACTGCGGACTCAAAGAAATATTTAGTTTACCTACATCCAATCAAGAAAGCATAGTTAATGGGATTATATTGATTATAATTATAAGATTAATAGAAGTTTAATAGAATTATAAGTTTAATAGAAGATTATATTATAAGCAATTTTATTATATTAGAATTTGTTAAGAAAAAAGGAATTAAGGTAATTATTAGTTTTATCTAGTTTTTTTTTGTTTCCAGACAGAAGTCTTAATTCAAATAAATATTACGTGGGCGTCTGCAATAGCCAGATGAATATAGACTTAGGAAAATTATTTCTACAGCATTACGGCTTTAAAATGAGAGAAAAAAACATACACATTTCTATTGCCCATAAGTTAAATAATAAAAACCATGCCCGGGTCTTGTTTTTTGTTTTTTAAATTAGAGAATATTTTAGACAAAATTTTTGAACGTCGTTAAAACCCACAGATCACGCCCGGTAAAAGTTCTCGAGCTGCTACAATAACTTTGTATATAGATTCATGGTGAGTTCATCGCCAGTTTCGAAAAAAAACGTATCTATTAACCCCGCATCAAGTTTAACATTACAAACAAAATTTTCAGCCCGAGGCCGGCGAACTTTATCTGTAGCTCCTCTGTTTACAATCTGTGCCCGCGACGGCATTCATAACCATCCCTCAACGCATAGGTGTCTGTGAAATATCTATTCAGAAAATTTCCATTTCATAATTCCTGCCGGCCAGGTGACTTTTAAAATAAACTCGTGCGCAAAAATGTAAAACAGCCTGCGGTGTAGCGAAGATCATGGGATTTCTCGATCCCAATTTAAAAGTTTTGACTTGATGGTCGGAATCAAGGATTATTCTAAATTTATTTTAACATTCTTTTCCTCTTTTTACTGTAAAATAAGAATCACGATTTAGACTCATCTCACAAAAACGTCGTAATTTTAAGAAAAAAGCAGTATGTGGCAAGATGTCAAAATTTATAGTATGTCTGTATAATAAATACGTCTTTGTATGTATTTGCCAATTAGTTTAACGTACAATATCTTACCATATTTTTGAAATTATTTGATTTTTGTGCACTTACCATACTATTTCTCCACCACCAAATGGTTGACTGGCAGAAAATGCTGTCTTCGATTTTGATTTACGCATAATGATTAAATAAATAAATAATGGGCCAATTAGAAACGGCTCATAATATGAAAAAAATCGTCACCGGGCTTTAAAACACCGAAATTATCCGAATAGTCTCGAATTTATTACACGTGAAAAAAATCATAAACAAATCTATCATGGTGTTGGGACTGTCGTAGTATATGTCGTATATGTTAAAAAAATTATAATAAAAATCTGTTTCCACTAACTAAATATCACAAACGCGTTCGTTTCGAGATTATTTTACGTTAATTCCTTGAATACTAATATTACTGTGTAAAATATAATTCAAAATAATATGCCAAAGTTTGATTACATTATTTCATTATAATCCGTTCACTGAGTATCACACAGCATTCATTTTAAGCCAGCACGTATTTCGAAAAACTGCCTTCCAATTTACTGGTCTTAAATAAGATTTCCCCGGCCGCTTCCAAGCTAGAGACGTGCCGGCGTTCAGTCTTATCGTGTAATTGTGAAACTACAATTCAATCAGACAAGGCGCCTAACGAGATGTGGTAACGTTTTTGTTTCCGCTGCGAACGCTATTAACATAGTTATCCAGCCGTAAAATCGTCTATTGACTTCTCTCAACTTGCGTCTAAGATACGGTAAATACAATCGTCTATGTTATCACAGTGTCTAGCTGTGTAGATTGAAATGCAAAATTTTACGCAATGTGATAGTGAAGAGAATCTTGACGTTAATAACTGATATAATTTTGTTTTAAATTCTCAACATTTCGAATATTTTACAATGTTCATGATCGCGTCACAACAGCTTGATGAAGGTAGAGAAAAAATAAACGGCGTTGATAAAATGAGACTAAGATATTATATTAAGTCCTATGTTTTAAATTCATTTTAATACACTTGGTTTTATCGATGTCTTACAACTCAATATTCAATATTGATGATTGAACCTTGAGACACTGCTTGCTATTCCGTATGTATTAGATTACTTTCCTGTTTCCGCCGCCAAGTAGCGTGTACCCACCATTGAGTTCTTGAGTTCCGGTTCGAAGGGTAATGTTGACAAATGAAAAATGTAATTTCTTAGCATAGAGATAGACTCTCTCTCTTTAATTATGTTATTATGGCTTACCTCGCTCGCTTGTCTCCTTGCTTTATCGCTAACAAATTAATACGTTTCATATAATAACATATTTTATACCAGCATAATACAAAAGACACTTTATTAGTCTCTGACAGTGTTCCTATCGGCGTTTGTTTGACTGGCCCGTTGGTGTAGTGGTTAGTGCTCCTGACTGCAAAGCCAGAGGTCGTGGGTTCGATTCCCACCAAGGACAAAATATTTGTGCGATGAGCATAGGTATTTGTTATGTGTCTGGCTGTTAATTATCTATATAAGTATATATTTAAAAATATATAAGTATGTATATCAGTTGTCTGATCACCATAGTACAGGCTCTGCCTAGTTTGGGGTCAGATGGCAATGTGTGGGATGTCCCATGATATTATTATTATTATAATAGAATGTTAAACCCATTTAATAAATAAATTTCATTTGTTGGGTCCGATACGTAAAGTGCATTTTAACTTACAAATAATATAAAAATGAAGGAATAATTTTAATTTGTTGAAGTAATAAGATTACTTTCTGTATGGAAGTTCTTTGTTATGAAATAGGCTCACGAACGAGCAAGCGGCTCACTTGATGGTAAGCGATCACCGGCGCCCATGGGCATTTGCAACAGAACTTGAAAATTCGTTGCCAGCCTAAAAGGGGGGGAATTTTAGAAAGAGGGAGGTAGAGATTATGGTAAGGGTGGGGGAAGAGGAGAGGTGTGGAAGGGGATGGCTAAACGCGGAAGCAAAGACATTTCCACTTTACGCCAAGTAAGGAAGGTAAGTAGTAGGGAAGTATCTATATCTATATGAAAGAAGTACTTACTATTAAAAAAACGTATTCACCGTTTGAACCACATCAACACAGGATTTCTAACGGTTTACGGTTCTTTCAATTGGAATATCTTCACTGCAGAAAATACGTGGATACACGTTATTGCCTACTTATTAATTGCCGGATATATCACCGGGTTGCCTTTAATAACATTACGACATCGAAAGTGTTAGCTTATATTATTTTACGCCACGGATCGATTTTTTTTGGCGTTATAGCAGTTTGTGCGTTGGATAATGTCATAGAAATCTTTACGTATCAAAAATACCTAGAGACCAAAACCACGTGGGCGTAGCTGGGTCAAAACTTATTAAGATACGTAAGATTCAAGTATAATATTTAACTCATACAAAAATAGACTTCTACTTTAACAAGTGTAGATGACGATAATAAGTGTCACTTACAAAGTAAATGTTTCTAAATTTTTTTCTTTCTTCTTCGTTTTTCTCAATTGATTTATTTTTATTGGTCTTATTATTTTCTCTAACCTTTTTGATTAAAGTCTGGTCCTCAAATTGGGACTTACTTCGTCGAAATAAACGTTGTAAACGTAATATGCAATATGAATCCATTGCAATGTGGTTGTAATCTGCTATCATAATTATTAGTTATCAACTTGCATACAGGAAATGGAAAATCATTGTAATGTTCACGTTTAATATTTCCCTTCAAAACTCTTAAAGTCGTAAAAAATAAGCTTTATAAAAAGATCTATTATAGCCCATTTCACTCATGGAATATAATACATTACGGGTTAATGAAAAATTAAGTTTTATAATCATATTACCTAACTTTATTCTTCCTCTCACTTGTTATTGAAATAATAAGACTAACGTAACATTGATATTTGTATTTATTGTATTACTACATAAAAAATTAAATTTTACTCTATAGAATTACACAGTGCAAATAATAAATGAAAGGCCATAGCTTGGGAAAATTTCGACATATGTACATTATCTTAATTTGTTCCAACAGAGAGAAGCTGTTAAGTTCAAGAGTTGGGAAGAAAAAAAAATGTCTAAATTATTTAAATAAACAATTCAATAGGTTATTACCGTCATAAAACAGTTTTATACTGAACAAGGCGGATGCAGTCTAATCTGTGACACACGTGACCGCATGCATGGCATCCGATGACTAGCATTTACGGAGAAACAGCAATCAGTCGGCACACGCTGGCAGGCCATCGGATGCCGACATGGACTGAAAAACTCATAATTACTAGCCGTTGTAGAGCCTCACGATCTGGTTTGCGGTACCGCTACCATTAGCGGCAGGAATTTCTTGCTGTCTCACCGCCCGGTGATTTGCGACATCAAACCGTATTAAAAAATCTCATTTTTTACACGCCGCATAGATCGCGATTCTGAATACGCATGCAGGTTGTCACGTCATCGAATGTATTGTGTATATTACAATTTCCTACACGTCGCTATCCAATTTTCTCATAGCACGTTCAGCAGAGGCCACTCGTTGTTTGGTTTTAATGTTTGGTTACAGCGTAACGCAAGTCTAATTTCTTTGGGAAACAGACAAGCGTGTTGAATGGTAATATGTATTAGGCTAAAACGTACATCATTATTTGGGCTATCATGAGCTAAATTATTCAGTACACGTCAAGCGAAACATCTTGAATGTCTGTGCTTTCCCTAATCACCAGATGAATTGCACCTTTGGAAATAAACTCGTGAATATACATGGAGATTTACATTATTTTTTTGTTAAAGATGCATACAAGGAATCATCTTTTTAATTTAGAAAAGTTATTTTTTTTTCAGTCAGAACGTTTGCAGGTATGAGAAAAAACTGTTCACCAAAATTACACCAATTGTGTTTCATATAGAAGAATTCATTTTTACATGCCAACAAAAATTAATTTTTATTCGTAAGGGCTAGGTAAAGCCACCGCGGCTTAAGTAAATCTTTTAGAAAATATTCTAGAATAAAAAAGTTAGTGCTCACTACAGACATGCCGATCAACAGCTTAAAAAAGCACGTTATAAAAGACTAAACATTAAAATTACCCACATACTTTCACACCTACAACATCAGTATATACTGCTCAGGATAGACTGCTCGAAGCTTCTTTAAAGTGAATTTTTAATTACGGGCTAATATAAAACAGTAGTAGATTAGCTGTAAAGCTAGTTCTGTATTGGTTATGGATTTTTGAGCTAGGCAGTCCAGCTGGGGTCCTATCCCGCTACATACTCGTGTGTGAATATGTATAAAATGGGCATAAACTATCGAGATATCTCCTTCGATGGCTATACTTCGGGTGTTGATGAATTTCCCGTAAGAAAGTTTATAGCCATTGTCAAGAAGCGATATTCATTTCGCGGATCGACGATAGAACATTGCCGATTTAGCGACCACAAAGGGCAACGTGCTATGCAAATAACTCCTCCATTATCCGTCGTCGGATGCGCCGACGAGATTTACATAGGAATAGGGGAGTCGACGTTAGCGACAGCTAGCTTCCCGCGTAGTAGGAGGCGCTATTCGTTCTAGGTGGCGTGCGCCCCGTAAAACCCCACGCAGCGACAGATGATTGTAGACGTAAATCTGGGTCGCTCATTCATAACTCAAATCTGCATAAACGGTTATTCCGCGAAGGCAAACTCTAAAGTTTTCGACGCCCGCGACGTATTTAAATTTTCATCACGTCTCTATTCATTCCGACGCCTAGTTGAGCAAGAAATATTACCCAAACCAAATTTGATTTCTTCACAGCGAATCGATGTAAATTACTTGTCGTTAATTAATTTTGCCGACGTAGCGCTCGGCTAGACGAAACGTGCGTGGTTCAAGCCGGTTGCGTTGGCAGCTCTAATCTGGTTTCCGCTCTAACCTTGATCTGTTAGAAGGGTCAGCCGCTTGAGTACTATGTGAAAGTGACTTTCAGTTGAATTCTGTGGAATTTTATTTGATATTATAAATGTCGACGAATAAATATCTAAAACGGATTTAATTTTCAATTTCAGCGTTAATAGTAATAAAATATAAACAACTCATATATTATAAATATATAAATGACTTTAATTTATATATTTTAAGTTGGTTTAATTGTGGACCGCTGTGCAAATGCGTTAAAATTATTACCCTCAACAAAAGTAACGCTTATAAACTTTATGTATGTGTATTGCATAAATTACGCTCATGGTAATTAGTAATACTATTATTCTTTTGTCTTATATTTATAATTTATTCTATCAAAGGGCATTGTACAGGGACATGAATTAAACTTGTTAATGTAAATCATCATTACGTTAATGAGATTTTTCCAACTCTATATAGCGCTGATGAGTTGTCATCATAACTTGGGTTTACCTTGTGCATTGTTTCTTACTGTATAAGTTTTAAAATGTATATTCAATTTATGACCAGATCATGTACACTTCTTTATTTGTCGTACGTATGCCATTGTTATAATGATGATATTTTCAACCTAGAAGTTAAAACATTTTTTTTATTTACACTTCAAAAGCACTTAAGATGCTTTCAATCTATTTGGCTTTGTAAAGTTTCAACAGAATACTGCACTCGCTCAACTCAGCCTGAGATTTCTCAATTGCTGGGGTTGAGACGAGCGCCTCTCAAGCGCCTGGTTTGGTTTTATCATACTCAAAGCGTAGATGGACCCCATAGACCTTCATTTTGGAGTTGTGTTTCTTAACAGAACTATAAACTATCGCCATTTTCCTCATCCGGGTCATGGAGAGGGTTATATAACTAGCATTAAAATACATTAACTTTTTCAAAAATACATAATGAACGATTTGTACCAAAATGTAATGTTCATGTGCCTTTAGTACCTCTGACTTACCTGATGTATGTTCGAAGTTAAAGGTCTAATAATAATAACATTTCTTTGAACCCTTCCAAAATAAACCAAAAACCTTTCAAAATAAAAAAAAAAGAATCATCAAAACTCGGTGACGATTTGCGGTGAAAACCTTCTCGTTGTTAAAATAGGTTTAACTAACTTGTGGTGTGGTATCGTTAACTATGGTATAAATGGGGGTGGCCAGTCCGTGACCGTATAGACCGTAGGATACCGAAAATAGTTTATGCTTTAATTTATAAAGTAAATAAGACATGTTTCACAGGACCGTTGACAAAATATTTACTTTGAGTCGATTGGAGTAATCAATTTCATGACCGAGCTTATTTCGAACTTGGGTGAACGGCTGCATAGCTTAACAAAGACCTTGGACTGGCTTCGATGTAGGAAATCGTATGATATGCAATGACAACTATTTGAGCAGAATTAAGGTACTCAAAGCGGTTGCTTAATTATTTTTCTTGTTTGCTTTTAAAACGTTGCCCAACCGTAATATAATGTTATCTTGTGTTATATGGACACATGCTAGACAGAAAATAATTTTTTTTAATAGAACGTACGCTCTACAACTTCAGAACGAAGCAACGCAATTTTAAAGTAACGAATTTTAACAAGTTTTAAAGTATTATGAATGTTTTCTCCTAATATTTTCATACCTATAATTTGAAAGGTTGTAAACGTAGCAACCTCTACGGCAAATAGACATGAATTGTTTCGTTTGTTTAATTAGAAGATTTTTTATGGAAATTATATGTAAATTATTTCTCTGAAAATCTGCTCTGAAAATATTTTTTTGGATTAAAGAAGTATGTAAGGATAAAACGCCAAAACAAAACGAAATTAGGCTATTTGTGTAAGTTAATGAACGATTTTTTTGTGGATGTACACCTAATTCTGTTTTTACATGATAGATTGGTTCCAGAAAAAACCGTGTAAAAAAAGACATTGATCGTATGCAAAAATAGGTGATTGATTCCTAATCTCTAAAACCTATTAAAATTAGTGAAAAACAAGGATTTTTTAAGAACAAGTATTCATGTTTATTTAATT
>DWHO01000546.1:0-19414 GCA_018247575.1 Eurytides lysithous rurik
GGGAGGGAGGGGATAGGCCACCGGTCACCTCACTCACCGGACGAAATGCGGAAGCAAAAACACTTCCACTTCACGCCTGTGAAGCAGCAGGAACAGCTGCGAAATAATAAATTTTCAAGTCTTACATGTTGTGAATGTTCATGGACGGCGATGATCTCTTCACATCAGATGAGCCGATAGCTCGTTTGTCTTCTACTCCTTAAAAAATGTAGTATCAAGGGTATCTACGTAATCCATGTGCAAGCGTTTTAATCACCGGCCTACCGAACCCGGAAGACAGAAAAATAAAAGAGCGCCGCCCCTTTGTCCGGCGGTGTATTAAATGTTAAAAGTTAGACGTTGGAGTTTATTGACGCGCCCATATAAAGCATACGGCCTTTATATGCCTGTATATGATTTCCTCACGGGGTCATTAGTCATGCCTTAATGCGATCCCGCCGAGATTACGTGTTCCCCGAGTGCCGGATTGAGTGTTTTTGGATTGTAAATATTACATCGAATTCAACTCTTGACTAGTGCGAATGATGCTCGTTCCTTTACTGCTTCTTTCAACTTTGACGTGTGGACTTCACAATTGGAAACAAAAAACGTATGAAAAATAAGTAAGTCATTACAAAAACATGTCACCATGTCCAGGATAAGTCTAGGAAGGAGTCTAGTTTAAAGGAATCGATATATCGACGCTAGAAATCAAAGAACGTAGTAACCAGCAAAACCTAAATTAATCACCAGACATACTCTAGTCGGTTTAACGTACTGATCAAATTCATTATCAAACTAATTTTAAAAAAAAATACTTTAAGTGTCATTTACTACGTTTTTTGCTCTCCAGGGTCGATATTTTTTTGTAGGAGATAATGTGATGTAAAGTTATGTTTTAATCCCTTTTTTAATTATTCTACTTATACTGTAATTGGCAAAGTTTGTGAATTTGGAACGTTTTTAATTTGGCATTGTACATTTTTCCGAAAAGCGCAGCTTGTTTTCTACGGTGTTAGAGCCATGCAGCTGATCCTGCTGGTGAATGGGCCGGCTCGTACCGGATAAGTTCCAGGACCTCACAGAAAATCGGCGTTAAGTGGAAGTGTGTTTGGTTCCACGTTTCGTCGTGAGGTAGCCGGTGGCCCTCTCTTTTCCTCGCGTTCCTCCCTCTCCCACTCCCTTCCCTATCTCTTACTCCATCCCATCCCCCTTCCGCACTCTTCTCCTCCTCCTTATTTCAAAAATTCCCCTTCTTAAAGGCTGGCAACGCATTTGCGAGTTTTGTAATGTTGCAAATGTCCATGGGCGGCGGTGATCACTTACCATCAGGTGAGCCGCTTGCTCGTTTGTCAGCCTAATCTATAAAAAAATCTACTAAACTGACTACATGACGATTATTTTCACGTATGCTTATAGAAATCATTTCTACAAAACCGAACCCTTGAATAATTTATGATCTCAATCTCGGTTTGAGGTAGATGATTCCTTTTAGGTTACCATTATGTATACTTCTTATATAAAATAATTAACAATTTAGAAAAAAAAAATTCAATTTTGTAAATATATAAACTTAAAAAAGTGTGATACAAAAATAATTATTCTGGAGTCTATTGTACTTGTAATAAAACGAATATTACAATGGTCATGGTTGTTGGGACAACCATGACAATTATATTAATTGATGGCTATTATATTATGTCTGGTTACATGAGGTCTCTCTTTAATAAAATAACTCCGATATATTAATGCTACAATAAAGATAATTTTAATTGAATATCAGTTGTCAAAAAAAAATATCGGTCCACTATATTGAGTATTTTCTCTCCTCGATGAAGATGAACGTATGGAAATTATAATCAAAACATCAGAAAACTTTCACGATTTAGTACAGCTATAAAATGATATAGCGTACACGTCATTGGTCCTGGCTCAATAGATATCTGAAACATCTCCGTTGACTACATTTTGTTGATTGCGTCTAGAATCTTATTTGTTTGTTTATTATTTCGCACAGATGTTAAACACTACGCGTCGAGTCAAATTTATGTGTTTGTTTGTTTAATGCTTTTTTGCTCACATCTGTTCGGAATAGACTTAATGAGAAATTCTGTACGCTTTGTCATTAAAAAAATAATATTTAGTTAAAGTTTCTTTTTAAATGTGTGAAACTTGACTTCATATTTTGATCATATTTTGGATAGGTACGAGTCAAGTTTTCAAGTAACTTCTCGGTGGAATTCAAGGAGACTTGAATGATGTTACCAACAAACTTTCCATCCGACATTATTAAAAACTAACTTTGTTGGCAACATTGCTCGGCTGTAAGAGTTTATGTAAATCGAGATACCGTTCCGGGCATTGAAGCAAAGTTTGCTTGACATGAATTATAATTTTATACGTAAGGGAATACAGTGAGTGATACATTTGTAAGGGAAAAGTTGGTGATCACCATTTTTATTTGGAAGTCGGTAAATAGTTACTATATAGGCTGATGTTGACGCTTCTAGCCTATGCGGCTCTTGTGACGTTGGTAGAACGATATTTGCGCTTTCAGTCCTAAGGACAATATATAATAAATCGGGATACCGAATCCGTTTAAAGGCTGGTTTCCGCGAGTAGGATTGACCTGTAGGGTCGAGGAAATGCGTGAACGGGCAATTTTTTTCTTTTAATTATATGATTGTCGGCTACGAGCAGCTCTATAAAACTATGCGTCGCTACAAAGCTGGTAAACAGTGTCGGCCTCACCGTTGGATGCATGTTTATAGTGGTGTGGTGGTGCCGGGTGCTGTGCCCTCGCTGCTAAGTATTGCTGGTCTCTGTTCACTTTGTTCTGTAGCTGGGCGACCGAGGGCGATTCGCCAACTCCCGGCTCAGGCGCGGCGGTTTCCGTAGTCCCGGCTTCTGTCAAGAAGTGCAGTTCACTTGTAAACGTTCTTAGATTAGCTTTGGTTTGAGTAAAGATTGACGTCGTGAAAGGTATTTTTTTTTTATCTGTTAGCGACAACAGTTGTAAATTCACAAAGTCAGTTGATAAGTGATTTGTTTATGACAGTGCCACTCGTTATTTTGAACTATAGTAATCCCTCCTATAACATGGTAGATTGGTTCCGCGTTATATGAAAACGCGTTGTAGGCGTATTCCTGTATAATATGAAAATGTGTTATAAGAGTGCCGTGTTATAGGGGGATTACTGTATATAATAATTATAATAACATCATGGGACATCTCACACATTGCCATTTGATCCCAAACTAGGCAGAGCCCGTACTATGGTAATCAGACAACTGATATAGATACTTATATACTGTTAAATATATACTTGTTTAGATAATTAACACCCAGACACAGAACAAATACCTATATGTGCGATGATGATTTTCAGTCAGGAGCACTAACCACTACACCAATAGGCCAGTATACGGTGTAACATTATGTTTAACTCAGCGTTGCGCTTGACGCAAAAAAATATAAGTTGGAAAATTTCTATCGGGATCTATCTTTTACTTTATTGTTGAAAATAAATCAGCAAAATAAATTGTTTATAGTAACATAATAAAATTATAGTTGCCGGTAACGAGATTTGAACTCAGGCCGCACTAGTACATTTAATTATATGCGAGAGGTTTAACACTGGTGCACAACGGCTATCGTAAATGATATTAATATAGGAAGAGTAGCGGACAACTTAAAAAAAAAATTGCTAGTGAATCTGAGTGCTAAAATATAACAAAAGCCGTTAAACAGGCACACGTTTATGATCTACAATATTAGATCACACTACTAACGTTATTTCTACCACCGACCAAATGTCTGAATACTATAAAAAATAATCTGGCATTGTTAAACGGTTTTTATATTTGTACATTTCAATGAATGTTCTTACATCACGTTTTGAAGGATACTTACTGTTTCTACGAACAAGTAGAACGATGGCTACGAGTGCGGCCAAAACCAGAAGAGATAGAGCCGCGGGAAGTAGGACCCGTGCCCCGCCTAATGACCTGGAGCCAGCCGCCGGTACCGCCGGGGATATCTCGCCCTCCACTACTGTACCACATAAACACGCGAAAGCACCCAATAAGCATATTTGTTTTGCGAGATTAGATGGATTGAAATATCTTATATTACAAGCAGTAGCGGTACTACCATACAAGCCCTAAAGCCCGGCTTGCCCTACTAAGGGAGTAAAATTTATAAATCTTAATTAGCACATAATTCCAGCAACGCTTAAATTTAAAAATAAATTATTCGGGAAGGGCCTCCCTTGCCCTAGCAAGCCGGGCTTTTGGGCTTGTACGGTAGTACCGCCACTGGTTACAAGGGCTTTTTACATACATAAATTTGACACAGACAAACTTCCAGATCCAGAACAATTTTCCGTAGTTCATACAAATAATTTCTCCGGGTGGAAATCGAACTTACGTCCCGACGTAGAAGTCGATATCGTAGGAACTGCACCAACAGAGTCATCAAGATTAAACATAGTTATGACTCTTAATTAAATTCGAGTAGTAATATTCGTAGGCATTATTCATGTTCTGTTGGCATTTTTTACTTGTATATTTCTATATATTAGTATAATGTAGTATTATCAAAATTCTTTCTTTTTATGTTCCTAATCACCGTAAATCGGTCGATCAATCGATTGTGAAGCGCTGTAACAAATTCAGCAGCATTTTTTCAGTTAGAAAAAGTTTTGCAGAACGGTTTTATATTTACTTCAAACCTTTTAGATCGTCAAATACATACAACATGTTATGTGGACTGAATCATAAGAGCTAGAACAAACGAATCATGTTTTTTGCATCATATGCATTCTGGGTAAAGATCCCAGTAATTACGCCAGCAAAACTCCCCTTCAAACCGGACCACAGTAATGCTTTCGCACTGCTAATTGACGGTGGGATAGCTGGCGAAATACGGTTAATAGGGACTGACTGCCTGTCAACGAGTGGGTGGTGAAGTTGTAGAGGGCCAGGGCGTGGCCGGCGTTGTTATGCGCCGTGATCCTCAGCTGGTAAAGGGTAGCCGGAGCGAGCCCGGTCACGCTGAAGACGCGCTCCGTCGCTTGCACGCTGTTGGAGACCAGACGCCACTGGAACAATGCGACACGCTTCTGCTTTTAGGAGTGATGAGAAGAGTCATGCACCATATGGTAAGCGATACACGTAACACATTAACACATACTCAGGACCCGCTTAGCCCAGCGGCAGCTTCGATTTAAAATTCCTAGCAATTACGCCACATTGCCCTTTAAATTGGAACACAATACTGCTTAGATATTACCGTTTGGCGGTAGCATAACTATGGCAATGCAATACCTACAACTTACAGAATACTTTACGAAGTTTTTTTAAATTAAAAGTTAACTGTTCTCTCTTCAATATGGTGCGCGGTTAGAGGACACTAGAACGATATGAACATAAATTCGTTCGGGAACCACTTTCACATCAGTCATTTAGTAACATTTCAAGATGGCGGCGTATTGTGGGAAAGCGAATCTTTTGAATCAAATCAAAATATATTTGTTCAAATAGGTCTTTACAAGCAAAGTCGAATCGTCATTTTTAAAATTTGTTCGTGAGGAAGCTACCACTGGCGCGGAATGCAATTCCGTTGAGAAAAGATAGCAAGACACTCAACAGTTGCTCTTTCAAAATATCGTTATAATACGAGTCAATCAATTAAATTCATTTTGATCTACCAGAATCTCCCGAACAGTATAATACGCTTTAAGATATTTTTAATTATAGTAGAGCCAAGTGATAGATATAAGATATTTTATGGAATTTTATTAAACATGCGTATACTAAGGCCCGTGAAGAGTTTTTTCCACCTTTCGGAGAGGGTATCGCTTATTTTTATTTCAAATATTCACTGTGTGTCTGTTACTGTAGCAACTCATTGATGAAATGGCCAGCATAGGTGCGGCATGTGTATAGAGTTTGATTGAACGAATTACAAACATGCCCATATTTGTTTAGGGTCACTCAAAACCATGGAAACTTAGTCCTTAGTATCCACGGAATCGTATCCGTATAATACATATAATCTGCAGAAAAAACTGCCTCCGTGGCCTAGTGGTAGAGGCCCGCGCTTTACAAAACGGTGGTCGTGGGTTCGAATCCCGCGGAGGGCAATTTCTGTTTGTTGTTGTTTCTTGGTTGGATTAGGCCATTACAGGCTGATCACCCGATTGCCTGAAAAGTAAGATGATCTATGTGTCGGATGGGCATGTAAAAAGTCAGCCCCGGCTTCTTGTCGTCGCCATCTAGCGGTGGCTTGGAAAAGTCGTTATTAAGATGTCGGTTTAATGTCACCGCCTCTGCGCCTTATCTCTCTCCGGTGGTGTCGGTTATCCGTCCCATCGGGCTATGACAGTAAAAGGAAGAGTGAGTGCACCTGTGTCTGCGCAAAAGCTTGTGCACTAAAATATATCCTGCCCACTTGGCTGATCTCTTGTAGATCGGCCGCCGTGGACAGGATCGGTCGGGAGGACATTATTATAAATCTGCAGACTAAACGAAAATACTGTCCATTTGCGTCCAAAAATGTAACGGAAATAAATTGAGATAAATTAAGTAGTCTGTAAGTGGATAGTTAATTCTTTAATCTTAATCTTTCTCACCTGCGTTTGTGTTATTTCCCTGTATTCGATAACGAAATACAGTATGCCGCAGCCGCCGTCCCCCCAAGAGTCTAGCCATACGGTGACAGTAGTCGTATTTAGAGTGATCATCTGGGAGTGTTTCGGTTTTACGGGAACTGTAACAAGTACAATTGTAACAGCGCGATGGTCTACATCTACAATACAATATAAAATTTAATGGAACGACATGTCAATCACTTATTACTACTTGATTTTTACTGTGTCGATTAATAAATACCGTTGAAAGATTTCATGATACTTTTGACAAATACATTTTAACTTTTACTCTTAAAATTGAATTAAACTTATAATCATTGTTATATTTTACCTAAACGATATTTTTTATTAAAATTTTTAAATACAATTTGTTTTTTAAAATGTAGTTGCGAGGATAGTACATTCCAGTAATGGCCACAGCGCAATATAATCTGAACACTGTTGAGTATTGAGATTTTATAATTTTTTTGACCCCACTGCGGACCGTAATTATACAGATTGCTTTAAAATATAATTACTTTTTGCGAGATTTTCGTAATGTTTTTTCCCAATCCTGTATTTTTTTTTATATAAAAAACGTTAAAATTATTAACAAATACAATAGGTTGTTGAGTTACACTTATTAATTAGGCATGCGTAAGGGCTTGGTAATGTTTTATGTTTTTAAATACAACATGAATCAATTATAGCAATTCCCCTATAACACGGTAGATTGGTTCCGCGTTATATGAGCACGCGTTGTAGGAGTATTTCCGTATAATATGAAAATGCGTTATAAGAGTACCGTGTTGTACTGTACTTTAATTTTTTTTATGGATTAGGAGGCAAATGAGCAAGCGGCACACGCAAGCGATCACCGCCGCCAATGGACATTCGCAACATCAAAAGACTTGCAAATGCGTTGCCGACCTTTTTGATAGGAATAAGCTCTCTTCTTGAAGGACCCTAAGTTGTATCGGTTGATTGATTCTTGTTGTATTTAAAATGCAATTAATCAAAAAATCTGTGTCAACTTATTGAATAATATTGAAAAATAACTGACATAACAGCAGTTCTAACATCAAATATTATTCTTCCAAAAAATATTGATTTAAATGACATGACAATTGAAAAATGTTGAATGTTTAAAACTGTAAGTAAAATAAGTTATTTATATGGATTAGGAAACTTTATATATATATTATCACATTTATAATATCCAACTATTACATTTGAGTATTAACATACTTAATTATTTTAGCTAAAGAAGCAGTTACGTTTTGTTTATTGCTTCTTGCTAGTCGGTTTCAAATTCTTGTTAATATAGATACAGTCCACCGATATCATACCATGCCATACCAATCTCTACCTAACAATGCTACTTACCAGTGCCTTTAGTGTAGGCGTGTACAATATCACAAGGCAGCCCTGTCCCTATACGGTTGAAGGCAGTAATATAAAGTTGATATCGCGTTCCGCACCACAGATTAGGAAGCACGTGTTCAGATGTACCAGCTTCCACTTGAAGCTCTTCCCAGTCACCGTGTTCCCGTTTATAGTTTATGACGTATCCTAGAGGAAAAGATAAGGACCGGTTAAACTTCCCAAATTCGTATACTATAGTACATTACTAAAATTAGGAAAAATCTACACAGCACTTAATCTTTTCAAAACACGCGGGTTAGATTTTCGAAATTTTTAAACTCCCAAAAAATACAAAAAAATGCGATAAAATCCGGGCAGAAAAAGGAAATTTATATCCATCAAGCTAGGTTTATTTAATTATTCTAGTTATGGGTTTATAAGGCCAAGAGATCAGAAAAATATAATTGTTTCATCTAAATTTTGTTTAAATCATTGACATTCACTTCATGTAATTTAACATATTATCTTGTAATAAAATTTCACCCTAAATTAATTCCAATCAAAACACAACAAAACAAAAGTTTAAAATTGTCGTTCAGTTGGGATAATTTCTAGCAGTAAATGTTTATCAATTAAACTTATGTACGCAACACATCTATTGAAACATTTTAGCAATCCAATAATTATCCTTATTCTAATTTCACGATGTCTTCATAAATTTTTATTTCAGTTTATCAGTTTATCATAAGTTAACAATTATCTGCGATTTATCTCACTTTTCCAATGTACGATTGTGTTAATGAGAAATATATTATTCTATCATTGAACTATCTAACATCCTAGACACCTATAGAATTTATTTAACTTTTGATCGTCAGTTTCTTGTCATTCATGCAATATACCCACCTAATATAGGGCTGCCTCCGTCGCCTTGGTCGCTCCATTGTAAGTGCAGAGAGTCCGCGTACGAATCGACCACCGCTAACACTGGAGGCTGTGGAGGTACTTTCACCTCCACGCCATAAGTCACCTCGTCCCGCCCGTGGGCATTCTCCACGCTGCACGTGTAATTACCGCTATCCGCATATTGTGTCATGCTAAAAGAAAGTAAAGCATATCGAATATTTCGTTTTCCGATGCCTTGGTATGACAGTGTGTAACTGAACACTAGTCTCAAGTGAATTGCTTTTACCGCAAGATGCGAGAGATACCTATTATATGGATGATCTTGTACTGGTAAGTTGTCGTCGTTTAAACATGACAGAGGACCAGAATAGAACAGACGTTTTAGAAGAAAGTATTATCTCTAACGAACTGTGCTCAATAGCATCAAAAGAACGTTCTATACTACTATTTTCATTCGTCTCCAAGCATACAATCTTGAACCAGTTCGAAGTTAAATGAAAACGAAAACACTTATTGAAATAAATCCTATTGATGTAAGAATAGTTTCCCAGGCAAGTATGTATATATATATATGCAAGGCAAACGAGCAAGCGGCTCACGCAAGCTATCACCGCCGCCCATAGACATTCGCAACGTCAGAAGACTTGCAAAACAAAAAAATGCAATCTATACCTGATTATAAGTGTTCCATCATTGGTGACATTTTTTCTTAATGTAGATTCCAACACGGCCCCATTCATGCTCCAAGTCGTAGATGGTGCGGGTACGCCTACTTTATTGCATGACAGCGATATGTTCTCTTTCCATGGTGTTACAATACTTCGACTAAACGACGTGATTCTGGCAGGAACTGTTAAACAGAAGAGTATCAAAGCAAAAGAAGACAAACTAATATATAATTCTTTTATAACACCCTTCTATATAACTGTTTTGAACACCCTTTTTGGATATGTGATAGACTACATATAGAATCAAGATGGACTTTCTCCAGATAAGGCCAGGCATCGGTATATATACTCGTATATCCTGGTATTGCCAAATATTAAATAGAAATAATTCTTTGATCAAAAAAAAAAAATAATATTTTAAAGTGGAACGAGGCGAGGAAAACCACGGGTTCGGTCTAGTCATTAATAAAAATAAAAAGTCTAGACATAAACTAATTACAAGTACCTGAATCAGACGGTAGCACTGTTACAACGCGCGTTGCTTCCCCTTCTCCAAGCCTTGTAGAGGCTGACACCCAGAATTGATGAGTGGCTCGTGGAGGTGACCTCGCGGTTTCGTGGGACAGGGTGCTTGGCGATAACATCCGTTTATGTGTGCCCTCCTAACACAAAGAATAAAATAAAGAAATATGACGAGGAAATCTAGTGTCATAAATATGAACTTCGAGGTGGTTACTATATGGCATTGAGGGCTGATGCTGAGTTCACAAGTGAAATAATCTATGCATTATATTGCATATATGTGTGTGTTTATGTATGTGTGCGTATCCTATATGTCATATTTTATTTGTATAAAAAGTCGCCCTCGGTCACTTGTCGAAACTTCGAAGTAGCTGCTTACGGTATGGTCAATTTTATGTCATCGACCCGTTTCTTAATTTGTGCCGGGTATCTTTTACACTGAACTATGAAAGCTTGGATCAAAGAGGCACCAAGTACACCAGTATTTGCTCCTACATCAGTCCACATAATGTCTCGCTCAGTTAGTTGATGTCTTGTAGATTGGCCACCTTGCTCGAAATCAGTCAGGAGGACATTATATTATTATTGTGTGTTATTACGTAGCAGGTCTTTTGCAAGAGACAAATACTACAAGTGATGAATACTAAAAGTGTAAGTCCTACCTTTTGTGGGTAAGTACCAGGCCCGGTTCTCTAAGGGTATTAAAATATAATGTAATATATCCCTACTTACTAACCTAACATCAGAAACTTCTTGGTAACACTGGCCCTATGTTTAAAAATATATATCAAGTAACTGTTTTTGTTTTACTCACCTCCCGACCATCTTCTATAACGCTCATATATAAAGTGTAACCGACAAGCACCCCATTGGGTGAGGCTGGCGGAAGCCAGGACACGAGGAGTTTGTTTCGCGAAGATACCACTGCCTTGATATCAGCCGGCGCAGAGGGCACTAGAAATTTTTTTTTTAATATAAAGCTCTCCTCGATAGAGTTTTTAAATTTCAACCTTAGCCGAATCATTAATATAAGAAGAGAATCTATAATACAGTTAAAGAGATTAGTGTTTTGATTGCCAAACATAATAATAATTTCTGGAGTATGGCTGGCAACCTCTTTCAGGAGAGTGGTTCTATCAATAGAATCGAAAGCATCATTCTCAAATCAACCTTCATAAGTACGTTAAAATCAGAATGTTTTAAGAATGTACGGATTGAACGTTTAGTTCAATATAAAATAATTTTGATATATCATCAGCGAGTTATCGATAGTGACACGGCGTGATACTATAGTCCCCAATTATGCCCGAGTTGCTAACGACCTTCAATATGGCAATACTCTCTTTTATTTCTTTGAATCCTGCGAGTTTTGGTATCTAGAACAGAAGTGAAGGTCCACATACCGTCTTCTTCGGTCTGACAGTAAACCGGTGCAGCTCTCACACCGTCACCGGCGGCAGTGAAGGCACAAACGGTCACGGAGTAGTTCGTATATCGTCTAAGACCTGACAAAGTTGTATGCAGTGCTGATATCTGTTTGGTGACGGCATCTTCGATACCTGAATGAAACAATATATCCATGTTAATATTCGTCAACTATTGGATGACAGTTGACGAATGCTTCTCGTTGCTTGAATGTGTCTCGGTGGTAGTCGATGAAGGTTTGTTTGATGACAAAAATAGTTTAATTTTTAAGTAAAAATGAAGCAACGCATTTTCATGATTTTATCAAATAGTCTTTTCATCGTAATTGAAGTAATGATGATCATCACTTTTTCTATAATTAAGACTATAAAACAGATTGTGATAACGAATTATAAGATTTGTAACGTTTTATTTATATTAACGTGAAAAGAAAAAACTGAGCGTATCCAGTGACCTTAATATATTTAAAGGTTCGAAATATCAGAGGTTTGAATTCAAATAAATTATCGTGGCGGTAGAATTCCTTTTCCAGAGTTCGCCCAATAAGTGTTATACAATTGCCAATTATTTTTTCGCAAAGCAATAATGCTATCAGTATTTCCGTATTCCAGTTTAAACGGCCGGCAATATTCAGAGTAAAATCACTAGGCATAGGAATACATGTATACTTTAAAAATCAAAAGTTGAATAAATTACAAAATAAAATTTCAAAATTTGTACATCAAAATGTTTGATGAATGTCAAACGTGAAACGTTTAATGTGTTTGAATAAATTAGATAAAATAGACTTAAAAACTCAAATAAACAGTGATGTGTTAAATAAAACAATAATAGTTTCCTGTGTGTTGACTAAGTTTCTTTTGATGTTTCTATTATCTATTTTACTTACCATACCAATCTGTGACCGGTGCGTAAGTAACTCTGTAACCTTGAAGTATGCCGTTGCGACCCCTTAATGGTGGCGGCTCCCACGTGACGCGTACCGATTGAGAACTCAACGCAGTGCACTGAAGCGATCCAGGAGGAAGACTGGGCACTGATGAAGACATAATAGAAATGGCAATTTCATTTAAATATATTTTTAGAAAATAAACTTTAACAACAGTGCTTAGTATTCATGTAACTAATGATCTTGTTAACATCGCGAGTAGAAGATATTGAAAATTAAACAATTTTGGTACGACACCAACCAATATTGGCACTGACACATAATATAAAAAAAGAGTTTCGATTGATAATTTACCATGAGAGAAAGAGAGAGACTATTTAGAATATTTTTATGGACCCTTAATGGATAACGACGTCGTTTTTCAACTAGTACAGTACGTAAGATGAAGTTGTCAAGATTTCGAAGACTTGATTGGCTTTTTACAAGGTACCACACCTTTCACCGTAAATGTTTATAAAATCATTGCTCCGGATCATGGCCTTTGGGCATGTTTGTTTTTAGTTGCGAAAACGTATTACAAATAATTTAACATAGAAAAACGTGATACCATCTTCCATAGTGGTTGCAGTTGTAGGCGGTGAGGCCGGTCCAGCTCCTCGGCTGTTGTAAGCTTGTACCACAACAGCGTAAGCGGTATGCTTCATTAAACCGGACAAAGTTGTTCTGGCACGAGCCGTACCAGTTCCCTCTACTGTGCGTACTGTGTACGAAGCACCACCCGGACCGCTTGCTATCAGTACGGTACTGTTGTTGTTAAGCTGAAATTAGTTTAAAAATGTATACTTTTATTGTCCCATTTGGGCGTCGTCTTAACATTCGTGAGGTCTTAAAACATAAGTCTTTGTCTACTTTTGTGCTTTTTTCTTCGTTTCTTCTTTTTTGTTTCTTTGAAAAGTAAAAGGAAATAACCTTTTCCTTTTCACATTTGCCACGATTATTCAAGTCTCCGTATTATTTACATCTATCTACTTACGTTGGGAGTAGTTTTCACGTAGTATTCACTAATATAATAGTTTATTATTAGTTACACAAACCGCTTCAAATAAACAATTCTATTAAATAATCGTGAGAATAGTATTTTCGTTACGGTTAAAAAAGTGTACAACAATTAGCAAACAGGATAAAAGAAGACGAATAAATTTTGGAGTATTTTGATTAAAAAAAATAATTATTTTTAATTTATCCAAAGGCATTTCGATGTAAAAAATAATTATTTAATTCATTTATTACATATAAACCTTACCTCTTGAAATCCCACGTAGTATCCAAGGATGTTGCCATTCCATAAATCCCGTTGTGGCGGGTCCCAACTGACGATCAGTTCCGTCGAACTTTTCGGTTCGACCCTTACATCTATTGGCGGTCCACTTGGTACTGAAAACGAAGTCAAGCTCAAATAACAGTATCAAAAGCGAAATTCGAGTTAAATATTTTTATAAAGCCAGTCTACGTGGGCTGTGAATTGATTTCATTAACGATTCGCAAAGCGAAATTGTTGGGGTGTACAAAGGTTTAGTATTCAAGGAAATTATCCGCTCGATCGGTCCACAGGGCAAATGGTTGTTTCCTTCGCAGTTTAAGCGAACATTGCTTGACTTATAACTGTTTAACGCTGATTTTGTTAGAATCACTGCCTACTAGTGGTTAAAGTTTTGTTAAAATGGTCAGAAGTTTAAATTAATGGATTTCACGTGAAGCAGGTGATTTACGGATAAATTATGATTGTTAGTTTTTATAAAATAGTTGGAGGCAAAGTAGGAAAATTATTTCTTAATAAATAATAAAAAAATCCATAATGAGATAAAACCGACACAAACCTATGGCATCTAACTGTATACCGATTAACAATTTCGACACGCAATCACTATAAATCCATTTAAATGTAAACTGAATCGTATTATTTAGAAATCCGAATATCGACAACAAGAAAGTAGTTGCGTCGAAAGCGAAGCCATTTGGAAAATTCTGCCTGGCCGTCGTTTTAAGTGGCATTTTAATTGGTGGCAGTTGTAGGTAAGGGCTATCGTCTGAGTGGCTACTGGCGGATTAAAATCATTTCAATGGTTACTACCATATAAGTTGTTATTTGATATTGTTAACGATTATATTGATTGCTATTGACTGAAATTAAATTAACGCCGTTGCTGACATCAATAAAACATTTACCTTCTTCAGTGGTAGTCACTTGGACAAGTTGGCTGGGCTCACTTTGGCCTAAGCGATTTTCGGCAATTATTCGCAGGTGATAGGAGGTAGCTGGTTGCAAATTTTTCACACTCGCTGACGTCACGCTTCCCGGTACAATAACTTTTTGAGGTGTTGTTGGCCATGGTTCTAAAATGTGCGACATAAAGTCTTTATGGTGTTAAGAGAAAAGTGGCAGTCGTATTGCGGTTAGACGATGACTGATAATTTCATGTGTACTGTCTATATTCCATGTATTTTTTTATTAAATTAATATTTTACATGAATACTATTTACTAAATATTATGTGTTAAAATGTTGTTTTATTGTTTACGAATTCCGGCTGTTGTTTTTCTATTTTTTTTCCTGTGGTTGTATATATTATCACCAGAAAGTCGGTTCAGATAAGGCGTTTGGGAATGTAATATTTATATTTATTATTTTTAGTTATTTTTCATGTTACAGATCTCATTAACTGTTTCGTTGATTTTCTGAGAATAGCAAGAATTAACACGAAAAGAAAAAAAAAACACGTAATAAAACAAATTATTAATACGAGTAATATTTTGGTTTGGGGTATTACATTTACTTAGTACCAAAGTACCAAAGTAGTTATGCTTAAAAAATACCTGGGGCCTCCTTATATTGCACAATGTAGTTAATTATAGGACTATTTCCAGCGTAAGGTTGTGTCCACGATATTTGTATTGACCTTGATTGTTGATCAATTATTCTTATGTTTTTTGGCATTTCGGGAACCTGTGAGAAAATGTTAATTATAATTCGTACTTCAAGAATTTTGTTTTTGATTTTAATCCTTTTTGCGAATATATACAATAGTAGCTTTAATAATCTCGCTCTGAGATTAGTTAATAAGTTTGCCTGAATAGGCTTTGGTTGTGAAATTAACCATCTGAGAAGGTATCTGCCTTCCTTTATTCAATATAGTTGAGTTAGATAAGGGGAAGGACAAAGCGCCAAAGTTTGGAAGGTAATTAGAAATATATAACAATCTTAGAGGTTTGTAAGGACGAAAAGGGTTTATTCCTTTTATAGTCGATGATTGGATTTTGTACCTCTTGAACGACCAAATGAATAAGCATTTCGTCTTGTCCGTAGGCATTCGATGCTCGGCAGGTCAAAGCACCCGTATCCTGTCTGTAGGTTTGCAGAATACTAAGTTCCGAGACAAGACCGTCGTCAAGTACTTGTTCACGGATAGTGTATCTGAAACAGATAGAGAGTTGCTACACTGTGGAATACGTAAGCGACTCAGAATTAACCTCTACCGAAGTTATAAACGAGAGTTTGTGTTTGTTGTTTTTGTACGCTGTTATGAGGCAATGATAATAAATAGTTAATAATTGATAATTTGTATACACACTGCCTAAAGTGGAAGAATGTGTTTGCAGAGTCCATAAGGCATTGTCCCACATTGTCCGTTATTTTACTAAAAAGCACACTTCGTAGTAAAGAAATTTAAGAGTGGCAAATGGAAGTTTCTTTATTCAGTTGTTGACAGATATCTTACCTTTGATCGAGATGGTGCGCTATAGTGTGATGGTGTGGACTGCGCCAGCTGACTTCTAACGGAGCATCACCCGAAGCCGCGCATTGCAGGTGTGCCGCCTCCCCGGCAGTCACTTGCACCGTCTTACTCTTCACCGGAAATCGTGCAGGAGCTTCGAGCGAAAATCAATTTCCAATAAAAAAAAACACAAATAGATGTTGTAATTAACGTGAAGCTACAACAGAGCAAAATAATCTCGTATTTAGTTCCTGTGAAAAAAATGTTTTGAATATATTTTTTTTGATTTTCTTTGTTGTTTGATCGAGTTTGTTTTTATTATATAGCGTTAGTGATACTAAAGCAAAATAAAATGTTAACAGTGACCTGTACAATTTAAAACTATTCGAAAGTATTTGTAATTGCATATTTAAGTAAAAATATTTTAAATTAGAAGTCTTGTATTTGGCTCCTTTCCTTTTCTATTGTATTGTTGTTGTTTTGATTGAGGTTTTTTTTTACAGACAGTGATCTCTTAATACGAGTAATGGATAAAAACACCGACAAAACTTCTTACTTTCCTGTTTTGCATGTTCAGCAGGAAATTTTGTTTCTAAAATTAATACACAAGGTCATGAATATCTAATTCCAAAAACACACATATTTATTTCATATGTTTTGTTATTACGGTTAGAACTTTGAAACAGAACAAATCATCAGCTATAAAACACATACAACATGTATTAATAGAACACTCTAAATGATTTAGTGGGATATCGCGTAATGTGACGGTACGGATAATTATACACAGGTGAGAATCGAACCTACGATTCGCGATGCCGATGTAAATAAGTACACTTTATTTAAACACGATAGATGAGGGTGAGTCAAGAAGAGATGGCTACGCAATTTTCGGACCGCATACAAATTGTGTGAGGCGAAATCAGTTTAACAGAAAATTCTAAATGTGAACACTATAACGGTTGACAGTTACAAAAAGGGATTAGTTCACAAAACCGTAAACATTGAAAAATATAACTTATTAATATAGACCACAGATATAACAGTCAAATAAGTCAACAAGGGCATTAAAAGTTGTTTTGTAGAAGTTGAAACAAAACTATTAGATGAAGATGTTTATTATCATTTGTTTGTAGGTTCTTACCGACGTGATGATTGTATATAAAAATTAAATTTTTTATTTGTATTATATTTTAATTTTTATTGTTTATTAAAAAATTAAGTAACCATTAGGATCAAACGGTATGACATTGAATAACCCGTAAACACGGTATTAAAACCGATTATGAATTTAATAATGTAACTATTTACGAATTTTATTGTATTTCATTTTATATAGTGGGTGGGCGGAAGTGGTCTATAAAAACATTTTACAAGTTCTGACCATATGATGAGAGAAATTTAACTCTATAAGATCTATTTGTGATTAAAATCTGTAAGAAGAATCAGTTGTCAGTATAAACAAATGTCCAACAGCCTAGTATCTGCTCCAATTATATCGTGAATTTCTGAGTTGTAAATGAGTAATTATTTTTTTATGAAACGGAGTGACGTGACGAGTTTCTGACAAAGCTACTACTAGACAACAGCATAAAAAAACTATAGTAATATTTACTTACACTGGGCTTTGGTTATTATTAATACGTAATATTAAAGCTAAATTTTATAACTTATTCACTTAATGGAAGCTCTCTGGATAAAATCGTTTTAAGTCAACGGGTAAACATCAGAAAGTCGATGTCGCATCGAAACTTCGTTATTGGTTTTAAAAGCGATAAGATAGATGTTAATAGTGCTCTGCCGAATCAAGATGTCAAATTAAAGTGGAATTCTAAATTTCTAAAACTCGTAACTTTGATAACAATAATAGTTTTACAAGCCGAAAATCAGCCGCTATGTCTACCGAACTTCGTCATGTAGCGTCGCGTCCAAATCTCAGCGGAGTGTTTCTCCAGGCACGGCAGCTGTGTTGAAATTATTCACAAACTGGAACTGTGTGCATATGAAAATACGCGTTCCATCAGAGTATGCCTCCATGTAGGTAGAAGGGAGATACGCACGTTCACATATCAGTATCGCCTTCCCGAAACGTCCTTCGTCTCTAGAGAAGTTAAGTCGTATGTGAGGTATATGGGATACTTGGTTTATATGTAACCCCAGGCAGGGGTCTTTTGATGATGTTAGAAGGTGGGTCGCGTAGTGCTCGGCCCTGACATGCCGATGCACATCTCCAAAGCCGAAAACCACTCTTCGGATGTCTTGATCATCGTGCTCGATGTAAATCAAATTAAATCATATCAAATCAAACCTGTGGGTACTTATCGACATTGGGAAGGACCGCAAAGTGAGGCGCAAGGGTCTGGTGTATAAACTACACTCTCCATCACACTACCGATCTTTCCCAATGGAGCTGTCCGTCACCTGTATGAGGTGTATACAAATGACATTCCCACCTTGGAGCAGAACGCTCACGTTTGGGATAAAGACGTATTATTGGCTCTTTATTCCACATAAATGGATACTAGAACGACATGGTGTTCATCATGTCCAGACAAATGCAGCGCCAACTAAACATGTTCCCTGATTTGGCGGAACAATGGCGGACGTCGGTCAGCGTCGACCAGACTTCTGCCAGGTGAATAATCCACCCACCTAAGCTTAAGTTGTGTGGTCAAGCAATAAAGTGCAAAGACACCATCTTAGAGGTACTATAGATGCCGGATAGACCGCTCGCTGCGAATGGTACCATAAGTGGAGCATTTAGTCCGGCGGGCCAAGGCAGCTCGAGCGGTCCTATATATATGGCGTCTTTGGCAGTAAAACTAACACACGCTCTCGCCTGACATACAAACCCTTGCGTGATATGAACTGGCCTCCACCACGCAGAAGTGAAGGCTCTAGTTGCAGTAGAACTTCGCCTTTCGAGTAATGGTGGTAGATGAGCGTTACGTCATTAACGACGTTATCGCCCGTAACCTTCGAATGGACTGACTGTCCAGAAGTTTGAGGAACGTCTGGTGCGTCGCATATATGACCGCGCTGATAGTGGACCATTTCTCCATAGGAAGGACATAGCTTCTCTTCACATCCGTTGACCGGATAGAGATACGGCGAAGGGTATAAAATAGTAATATATAATATTTTTTTTTTTTTTTTTTTTTTTTTTTTGGTGACAAACGAGCAAGCGGTTCAAATTATGGTAAGCGATTACCGCCGCCCATGGAAATTTGCAACATTACTGAAGTTGCAAATGCGT
>DWHO01000547.1:0-19399 GCA_018247575.1 Eurytides lysithous rurik
ATATAACCTAATGCGTATATACTTATACATAAGATACAAAATAACATTCAGAGAATTTTACTTAGACGTAATACAAAGATAATGTTTTTTTTATCGAATAGGCTAAAATACGAGCAAGGGGCCTGATGGTAAGGTATCCTCCACCCATGGATATTTGCAAAAAAAACTTGCAAATGCGTTGCCAACTTTTGGGGGTGTTTGAAAAATTATGGAGGAGTAAGGGTAGGGGGTTGAGGCGAGGAAAGGGGGAAGGGAGAGGTAGATAGGGGAGCGAGAGGGATTTATTTTATTTTTTTATTTTTCACTTTACGCTGATTTTCTGTGAGGTTGTGATACTTATCCGGTTTGAGCCGACCCATTCAGCAGCGGGTGCAGCTGCGTGGCTCTACCTCGTGAAAAACTCTAGTCATAAAGCTTAATATTCAATAACTCTTTACCATAAAATATCAGTATTTTGCACTCAAAAGCGGCCATTTATTATATATAGATGCTGGTCATTTATGATTGACAAACTCGAAAGACCTGCTCGTGACAACTCCAATAAATTATGTCTTATTATTTATTAACTGCATGCTGCAATAAGAGCATACTTCGCATGTTAAATTTTATACGTTGCAGTAAACTGATATGAGAGGTATAAGAGATATCGCTATGTATAAACGGAGAGCGAAAAAATAGTGTTTTTTATATTGAATATAACTGTAAATGATTTGAAATTATTTTAATAATAATGGAAAAAAAATAGGTAAAGTTACATTGATTTAAATAAATAATTCAATTAGTTTTCTAATATAATGACAAAATATTGAAAATAAGTCAGATAAACTTGATTGGTGTATTTAGATATGACAGCCGTTACATCGATTGTTGAGTCGTAAATCGTATATTATCTGCGCATGCTCTCACGTCGTCCACTATCGACGTTCGCCTTTTTAATCTGTATTCGCATTCTGACAAATGACGTCGCGTTGCATGGCAACGAGGCTGGCGGTTTTCCAGCGCGCGCGCAGGGCGTGGTAGGCGCCGCGGGCGGCGGGCGTGAGCGGCCATAACGCGTGCGCCGATAACGCCCGCTCGGCTTAGCCCGCCGGCCGTAAACGCACCCACTCCGTTTTAGGCTCGTTTTAACATATTTTTATTACCGGCCTATGCTTAACTGCTATCGCCTGATTGACTAAAGTTGCGAACGCGAAGTATCTCATGCTTAAAGGCAATGAAGCATGCAGCACAGTTGAGCTCACAAATTTATCATCAACTTTGTGAACCTCGTCTTAATACGGGAAATATTATGAATTGCTGCAGGACGTCTCGTCTAATGAAAGCTGAAAGAAGAAGGAATAATATTTATTCATATTTTAAGTCAAAAGATTTTATGATATCTGGTATAAAAAAGAGCCAACTTTCTTTCTCTAACAAAGTACTATAATAAAAACTAATATCATATATACAATAGTGCCTATATCACAATTCAAAAGTCACAATGCAGTCATAATTTAGATTACTAATACGTGATTTTCGTTATGGGATGAAATTACAGGTATTTTCTTTAGATATACTTATTGCATTCTTTAATAAGACGCCATAGTCCCTTTAATCGCTTTCATGCAGTTATTCCTTGAACATGTATCATCAGACGTAAAAATATACAGTAGTAATCTTCTAGCTGTGTCCTATATGTTTTATTACCATCAGGACGGTAATAGTTTCCCATACTGTTATGAAACTACAGCAACTTACTCTTTTCCCATGTTCTCACATGGAAAAATCGTTTAGCCAAATTTCGAACATGGCTCGACCGTGTCGGTAGGTGTGAAAGACAATCCGACTCAACGGGACAATGCTTTATCCGTTAACGATGATCCGTATCGCCTCCGTCCGATCGTTGCGCGTCTGGTTTAATAAAGAGCGATAATTAAATGTTGTAGTTGAGTTGTTTATACGGGCTGAGGCGCGACCGCCCCGCCCCCTCGCGCCGGGCGATGCAACGGATTAACGAGCCCTCTTGAAAGCGAGTACAACGATGTTGAGTTAGTATGTGATTTCCGGTGACACGGACCAATACCAAACTCTTTCTGAGGATTCCTTTACCACCGGTAAAACTTAGTGATTGATTCAAAATACAAATCGAAAACTAAAACGTATACAACACTACCCGAGCGAAACTCGGGTAGTGTTGGAAACGTTTTTACCACTGGTAAAACTTAGTGGTTGAATCGAAATACGAATCGAATACGAAAACGTATACAACACTACCCAAGCGAAACTCGAGTAGTGTTGTAAACGTTTTTACCACTGGTAAAACTTAATGATTGAATCTAAATACGAATCGAATACGAAAACGTATACAACACTACCCGAGCGAAACTCGAGTAGTGTTGTATACATTTTTAGCTAGTTTAATTTTAACATGCCGGCAGTTACAATACTTAAGGGACAAAGTAATTTTATAATTATTTACAACTTTAAAAAAAAAAAACAACTAGAATTTTTTTAGCATAGTGTTATTTCTTATTTTTAGTTTTCGGGCTAACGTAAAGTGGAAATAATTTTTATTTATTAACTCAATTAGTACCTTGCGTATATCAGTACCTTTTTGTAGCACTGTATATGTTAAGTAAAGTTATCGAATTTTTAATTATGCCTATCACAGTGGCTGTACCAGGAAGAAATCAAATGTAAAATGGTTTATTTTGTCGTCGTTTTTGTATATCGTTAAAATATACTACTTTATATAATTAATAAACATATACATATACTTAAGTATAGTTTTAATTCTATAATATTATATTACTACAAGACACTTTTGAAGAGACCTCCAAAAATTGATGTTGATTTTAGTCCAAATACTCATCCTAATGGCATCTTGATTACAGTATTCTTCTATCTTGATCTACAGTATCTTTCTATAGCTTCACTAGCTGGCAAGTAAAGTTTTGCAAAAGTTGTAAAGTCATGTTGATATAATATATAAGTCTGCGAAGCCTTTCAGCCTGTGTAATAGGAATCTTATAGAATAATCCTTACGTGGAACAGTGATTCTGGCTTGCAACTTAACAAAAATGTAGGAAACTCGGTCTTGTCTGTGGTTTTGCTCGCGTAATTTAAGTAACAATTACAAGGATTTATGAAGAATATAACACTTGCACACTTTAAGTCACCTTTATCTTCAAACTTCAAAACAATAAACTGTATATATTCACCAGAACTATGTCGAAAAGAAAATATCGAATCCAGCTAGATGCCAAATTTTAGTAGTAAATAACTTAATAAAACGTTATAAGTCTTACTACAAATATCGTTATAATAATTACGTTTTGAAATACTTAGATATGGCATTTGAACGAAGTATAGGAATGTTAGTTCGTGTATCGTTTCGTTGGAACAGCTCCACTGATCGCCATTAGCGCGATTCATCCTTCCGAGTGCTACGGAGGAAATTCGAAACGCTATAAACAAAATGAGCGAGATTTTAAAGAAGCATTTCGGTTCCAAATCTCAAGCATATTGCTAACAAATCACAGGCGAATAGGTCGTTAAGCCGCCATTTGTTGCCCCCGCGGGAGGTGGGGTGGTAATTGTGTTTACAATATACCCACCCCCTCTTCCTAGGAGGAACCCCTTTGCAACCGCCCCCCTTCCACTCGTTCTTCATTCACAGATGCTGGCGAGGCTTAGCGATCGCCTCGGGGGACTCTGGAAAGCGTTGAAATGTAAAACTTACGTAACAAAATTTGTTTCACCTTATGTTTTATGTCGTTTCAATTTGAGAAAACGATAATTATTTCCGTAGAAGGCTTGCATAGTGACAAGTTATATATATTTATATTTTACTAAGAGAAAATATAATCTGTATAAATAAAATATATCAATTATATTTTATTACGTACACATTATTCGAGTAATTAACTTTGTTAAATAAAAAAAAAACTAATTAAATTGTAATTTTATTCCGCCAAAACTAAAGGATCAATTAAAAACGTTTACAACCGCATGGCCAAAAACTGTGGAAATGGTTTTAGTTGACATGTTTCGAAGTCTTTATTAGTAGGTATTCCATAAAGATTATGAAGAAAATTAACAGAAATAATTTTACTTTATCATATTGTTGTTATTTTGTTGTTTTGTTTTAGCTCGTGCGATGATGAAAATATTGATCGGCAGGGTCCAGGATAATACAGGAGGAGAAGGAAAAAAATATAATCTCAAATCAAAAAGATAAAATTCCCACCCAAGATAAAATATTTATGAACCAAGGAAAGTTTCTGTGTCTGGGTGTTAATTATCAATATAAATTCGCATTTAAAATACGATTATGTATATTAGTTGTCTGGTTACCATAGGTAACAGGCTGGTTACAGGCCTAATTTGAAATAAAATGGCAACGTGTAAGATGTCCCATGATATTATACTATAAATTCACGCATACGAAGTCGCAACCTTATGCAAAACAAAGTAAATTGAACTAAGTCCCGTAATTTCTTTCCTTGCACAAAACCAGTACTTTGTATTTATACCAGTTACACATTGATGTGTATATCTCACTCACGTACTACGTCCGTACTCATCGTTTGTCACCATATACTGGATAAAAATGATGCTATAGAATCGAGTTGTTTTTATTGAGATGCTATAAACTAATTATTTGAAAAAAAAATCCTAGAAATGATACAAATGCTCCAGCAATGTCTCATGGTCTACCTTGGCATCGCTCATGGTCTCTATCAATCTCTCTATCATTTGAGATTGCGTTGTCGATCTCTAAGAAGATGTATAAATGTCTGTTTTTCTCAATGATGAATAATATTCTCTTATAGCTGCTAAAAGTCTGCAGCTGAGTCTCTTTTAAAATGAAAGTCTATACTCAGGAGCAGATTGGTATTACTAGCTGTAATTAAAGTAGTGTTTACCATTTTAATTTTTTTAATATAATAATTTTCTTCTTATGCATATATAAGAAGAAAATTCTAAACAACACATTGCTCATTATTCTTACGCCAAGCACTAATGTTTGTATAGTATGTTCCGATTCGGGTTTCAACAGATACAAGCAGTGGCGATACTACCATACAAGCCCAAAAGCCCGGCCTGCCCTACTAAGGAGTAAAGTTTATAAATCTTAATTAGCACATAATTCCCGCAATGCTCAAATTTTAAAATAAATTATTCGGGAATTATGTGCTTATTAAGATTCAAAATTTTAATCCTTAGTAGGGCACGCCGGGCTTTTGGGCTTGTATAGTAGTACCGCCACTGGATCCAAATAATTCGATGTCTTAAAAGTGTATCTGTCTCAATTCTTCGCACCAAAGACTTAGGCAGGGTTCTGAACTTAGTTTTGAACACGGTACTGTCATGGGTTTTGTTTATGGAGTAGGCTGACAAACAAAGAAGCGGCTCACCTGAAGCTAAGTGATCACCATTGCCTATTAACATTTGCAACATTACAGAACTTGCAAATGCGTTGCCAGTTTTAAGGGGGAAATTTTTGAAAGAGGGAGGAGGGCGGAGGAAGAATGTTAATCCGGGCAGAGGTAGGGAGAGGAGTGAGAAAGGGTCAAGGAGGGGATGGGCCACCGGCCACCTCACTCGACGGACGAAGCGCGGAAGCAAAATCACTTCCACTTCACGCCAAATTTCTGTGAGGTCTTCATACTTTTCGGGTTAGAGCCGTCCCATTCAGCAGCGGGAGCAGTTGCGTGGCTCTAACGGCGTAAAATGGGAGTCAGTATAATGTGTCTATCAAACGATCTGCACCTATCGTCACTAGGTCAATTAAGATAAATTTTAATTCGGCTTACTTTAGCTCAAAACATATTATAGGCTAACTTTAAACATATTAGGAGGATACAAGCCTTAAATAATTGTAAGCAATTATATTAAAACATTAAAACAATATTTGAAAGCAACACCTTTAAAAGCAAAAGTCAAAGAAACCCACTAGCCATCATCACTACCTACGAAATTCTACTCAACATACAGGCATCTCACTTTGCTTCACATAAGATGGTCGTAACAAATTAAAAACTAGTTTAGCTATAGAGGAACAATACGCAGTAATCAGAACCAGCGAATTCGCTTCGCTCGCGTTCGTCGAACATCAACCGGCCTCAAACGGCCGCAGTAAAGCGACCTTAACGAGCGCAACCAGCGCTCCCATGAAAATCCTATAAAAAATAATAAACAATTTACGTTCGCCGACACGCGCGCCCCGCGTCGTTACGCTTAAGTATTAGCCATCAGAGATTTTTACACGAACAGTCTTCAGAGGGAAATCTCCCGGATTCCCTACCGCCCGCGCAATCAACTACACCCACGCCCACGCCGTTCTTTTTTTAAATTTACCTCGAACCACGATTTTCTTCGTTGCCTTATGACATTCCGGTTAAAACTGGTTTGAGCGCGTCGTACGCATTTATACGCAAATTTACCTTTTTTTTATTTTTAATTGGTAGTTTGCATAAAAAAGAGTGTTATGATATAAAGACGGGTAAATTTCCTCATAATATGACAGCTTATATCCATTTCGATTCGTTTAACTTCGTCACCGAGACGGATAAAGCGATAAAATATTTATCAAAATCATTTTAACATTTCAAAATAACAAGATATTATTGGATCATAAAACCTTATATAAATATATACAAATGGTCAAAAACACAACCCTCTTTGTCTGAAGCAGACGTGTAACATCATATTATTGCACGAAAAGTTCAGATTATCCAAGGATACCACAGCCCGAAACAAAAGTTTCCATTTACATTTGCGCTTCGTTCGCTACGTAAGACAGTGGGAAGCCCACTCTTCAAGCGACTGCCCCTCGTCCATCATCGCTCGTCCACAGGTCTTCAAGAGCTGCCGAAAAACAATCACATACGCACGCACGCGCGCAGGGATACATTAGACGTATATACATACGGCGGGCGAAAATAAAACCGGCCCGCGTCGAAAGCAACAAGTGTATAATTCTCGGAATACCTAACAAATGTTAAGTTTTTTCCGTCGTCGCAGCCCAACATGGCCCAATTAAAGCCGCGACACGGACGCCGTATGTAAGGACTCTCTCCTTATAATTTATTCGCTGGAGATTTTCGCTTTGCTTTTGTTTCGTTTCCTGCCGATCCCAATCTAGATCGTAAACACCTTGTTTAGTTGTCCAACGTTCTTTGTTAGCGATGATACGCGGCAGAGCTTATTATTAGGAATTATTTAACAGGACCCTTTCGAAATATCATGCCGTTTTATAGGTAGGTACATACGTCGCCACAATGTCGGTCGTTAAAAAAGGCGATTGAAATAAATGCATTGTTATTGAAATTATTTCAAGATTGATCTGTGATTTTTTTTACACAATAAAGTGACAAAACGCGCTAGTCGTGCACCTGGTAGGAAGCGACAAACCTGCTCATAAAGCACAGCACCGCACAGAACACGCTTGGCACTACCTTGCTTTAATTTCAGACCTTTAAGATGGTATATCTTACCGCCTAGGGATAGTACTTACACATTACTGCTTGGTACTACAATAAATAGGAATATCATACAATGCCCGGAACCGGATTTAGATGAAAAGAGTTAGTAGTTTATTCCACTTATGAGGCCCTTTCGCCACTCGTTCTTTGTAGTTTGTATTACATGAGAAATGTTAAAATACATAATTGAATTTAGTATACACAAACGAACAGGCCCAATAAACAGAGCGCGTTGATCTTAACTAATACATTTTTGTTTTATTTATTAGTCATATGCGTAGAATGTCTGTTCATTTTCGGTTCAATGTTTTAGTGTTCACTGTTTTCAGAATAGCCCCTCTTGATCTCGAGGCCGTAGGCTTAAGCCTAGTTAGCCCACCTCAAGTGGACTCCGCAAGTCTTACCATAAACGTAATAAATAAAGAATGTTTAGAGATTTACGTCAATTTATGAAATTGAGAATTTGATAAAAGTATTGAGAAAGTTGATCAAGCGTGGCTTGCAATTTAAAAGTCATGAAGATTCGTGAAGAAACGGAAGCTTGATTAAGAATAAACATCCCTTAGTTGAGGATATATAAAGGCGTGTGGAGATAATTTTCGATTCTAATTTTCGTTTTATTCAAAATCGCTTTCAGCACGGACGTTTGGCCGCGTTCGTGCGGGCTCCGTGCAGTCCCGGAGAGTCGTTTCTCGGAACCCTTTAATTGCATCCACTCCGGCCGATCGGACGCTTAAAATCGATTTTTTTATTCGATTTCTCCGTGCGGGTCCCGGGTACGAAATCGTCGCTTCGTCTCGTTCGTTTTGCGATAGTGAACGTTGTGTTTATGCAAATTTTACACGCATCTACTGAAACTTCTCAATTAATTAAGGCTAGTGACAGCGGTGCGTATTAAAACTTAATTTAGGCGGTAATTAAGGGGGTGGAATGAACTTTTTAGTGCGAGTTTAAGCTGTAGCCTTAAATAAACCTGACTTCTTAAATTGTCGCAGCTTAAATTGAATTTAATTACGTGTATTTAATTTTATCGCACTCCTTGAGGTTGACAGAACTGAACTGTAAATTACATATTTCACTTATGTAGCTTGAATGTGAATGTTTGAACGAAGTGAAAACATAATAAAATAGGACATAAAAATGATAAGACAAACGCTGCTCTGTGCATGTTCAGAATTATTTTAATTGGAGACATAAAGGATAGTGGGCATTAGTCCAAGATTCAGTATTTCAATGAGCGGAATTGTCGCATTCACAGCGTTCGACGAACATTTTGCGTATCTGCACCTTTAACTTCGAAAGATCCTAAACTTGTAAAAGTGTTAGGACTTTATCGCGATAGTTATAGATTTCAAATTCCATTAAATAACAGTTTACAATAGTCTTATGGCGAGCACAGTCCAATTTCAACCTACCATTCTCACAATTGAGACGAATTTCACATGCAAGTTTACACAACATTACAAATAGAACTTTTTGCAGTACACATTAAAGTTTACTTCTGAATAATATAAAATAATTCCTTACTCCATTTCGCGCGATCAATACGGGTAATGAGGTGAAACAACTCAAAATGCAAGCGAACTTAAATATGTAGAGTTTTATCTAAGAATCGGCTATCTCAATCTCTTCGGAAAGAAATATTTAATTCGCACCGAACCCATTCGTTCTAATAACGATGGAATGTTTTATCGAACTTTGTGAAATTTCCCATTCGTGATTTTCTTTATCGCTTTGAAATTTTTCTATTCTTTCTTTTCTTTGTTTTGTTTTAAATACGAGGCGCGGACATCGATAAGAAAAAATTCAATTTGCAATAAGTGAGTTTCACTGTTGAATAAATTACTCGCATTTGTTATTTGATAAACTAATTGTCGCGTGTACTTGTAGTAGTTAATTATTTTTGTTAGAGATATTGACCGTGTAGATAACACGGTCAATATCTACATGAACCCAACGGAAGTAGTTCTATTAGTAGCGATATTTGTCTTTATAAATAAAGATATAAATATTTATATCGTGAGCACATAATTTTTTTATAAAGATATACATGTTACGTACAGTGGCGGTACTACCATACAAGCCCAAAAGCCCGGTTTCCCTACAAAGGAGTAAAATTTATAACTCTTATCGTTCATACAAATATTTGTCCTGGGTGGGAATCGAACCCACGCCCTGCGACGCCGAAGCCAATAGCTTAGCAACTGCGCCAAACGGGTCTGTCAAAATCTCTGAGCGACTAAGATTGATAAACTGAAAAACGCCATTTCCCTTATCAGCTTTAATCTTTGATCCGCCATATCATCATTGTCGTATCTTGTATCATATTTTATCAAGACTGAACAACCCTGCTGGATATACGAAAACATTCTGTTTTATTTGTCTCTTATTCCAAATGTTCATGTCTAATTCAAGTTACAACGACTATAATAATTTTATAGCCGCTTTTAATTTAACACAAGACAACCCGAACTTCAACACTAATGGTTTAAACTTGAGAACATCGAGAGACAACATGCCTATATAACACGCCCTTTTCTTTTACGATACAGCAATGGGAGGAATAAATCCAAAACATATTTTATGAAATACTGGTTCACTACAACTGGGAATCAATCTAGTATGTTGCTATAAATATAAGTGTACTCTTAGTCTAGTCACGGACACACCATTATTGTAATTTGATTTCATCGTACGCTAACCCTATGGTGTAATAATATTCCATATTAATCTCGCTTGGATTGCCTGGGGCTGAATTTTACTATTTAACATTTACTACCCTTATAATCGCTTCAGTCGGTTCAAACGTGTTAAGAAGAATAGGTGATTCATACACATAAGAATTCCTGTAATCTGTCCGTCCAATATTTTTGTACTAAAAATATATTTTAATCTACTTTTTAAAACATATAAATTTTACGCTATTTTATCTGTTAAAGTTACGAAATACGTAATAAAAAAAGTGGCCAACTAATAACAAATAATTTATGTTAACAAATAATTGTTTTATTGTGGTAATTTAAAACTTAAACGAATTGTTTCCGAAGGCCTAAACAAATTTTTGTACAGTTTTGCTCTTACTTCTTTTTATTCTATTCAAATTTATTAAAATTTTCAGATATTTGAAGGAAAAAGTAAAAAAAAAATATACCACATATCAACGATTTATTTCACAGAAATTGCATTGTCTCCTTCGGAATAAAAGAGGATTTCGAGCCCAAGCGCGCCCGGGGCAAAAGGCTAGTGGAGCAGAGACAGGTGGGAGCGTCCACGCTCAGAGCAAGGTGCAACTAACAAAATCGATCAGGTGTATTTGTTCAAACAAGGTGCTCCCAAGTGTCTCAAGGACTCGTGAAATTAATAATCACCCGCGCCCGATGACGACGGTTGGTCGACGGACGGACGAACACTAACGATTTAGCCAGTTTATTGACCGGCTGAAACGGAAGTTCGAAAACTGGTTCAGAATTCCATCGTGCTTTGGATTTATCGCAGCAATGTGTTAACAGATTACCTTTCGCGCAACTTATTCCTTTAGTTAACACGTCATACACTCTTTATTTGTTTATTTATTTACCTTTAACGAATGTCGTAAATTTGGAAGCTCGCGAAGCCAAAGCTTGTCTTTGATTTAAATATCTCACGTGTTCAAATAAGATTACTGTTAAGTTAACTAAGATGGTCAACTGTTGACATTTTAAATATTTATGGGTAAAATACTAAGTTTGGTACTCGATAACAAGGGGTGTGAAAATTTTCAGAACGCATATTAACCACCCACCTCAGTTACCGGATGAAACGAAAAAGCACAAAAACATCTACTTTAAGCCCACTTTCTGTGAGGTCATGGTACTTATCCGTTTTGAGCCGGCCCATTCAGCAGCATGAGCTTATCCGTGGCTCTACCACTGTAAAACATAATACTATTTTTATCTGCACATATGATTGTGATGTTTTGGGGCCATTGCAAGATAAGGGAAGGAACTTCTATAAATCATTAAAGGTCTGATTAAGAAGAAAAAAGAAGTAGTACACAAGACTAGAAGAAATAATGAAATTGAATATCATTTTGACTTCACATTAATGACTGAACCACTGAGCGATCTCAGGTCAGTTTAGTATGCACCATATTGTGATGAAACAGAATTATCTAATTATATCTGTGGCACGACGACGCAGAAATTAACAATCTATCATATAATTAATGTGAAAAAATTTAATGAGTGCTCTGGCACTAAACTATTTCATGTCACACAGAATGTCGAAATATCTTAGAAATATCAATGTGTGCATTTGTGTCCTACCCCAAACAAAACACGTACTTTGTTTTAAGCTTAGAACCGACTAATTGGCCAAGAATATCATGAACAGAATTCACTTGTAACTGTATTTTTAAAGCACGTTCTCATTTTTTTCGTTTTATCGCAGTAGTCAATACTGCTGTCAGGTGCAAAAGTAACAGTTTTAAATAATTGTAACATTGTTCCATAATTATTCATGTCAAGTTTAAGTGGTGAAAGGTATTGCCTGCGTCTGACCTAAACATCAATCAGCTTTAGCATTCGCTAAATGTCAAATGCAATCGTCATATTTCGTTTACAAAGGTATAATATCTCTGATGAACGGCATTTCATCATCATCGCACCATACCCTTGGGTTTTTTTTTGAAGTTTTTTTTTGAATACTCACAAGTTTTATACTTGTGAGTATTAACCATATAGTGCAGAAAAAGTTTTTGAGATATTCTGCGTATCTAATAAATGCTTAAAGAAAAAATAAACGTGTCACGCTTCAATACTGGGACATCGTGGCGAACTACATAGACTATTATTATCTTAACACAAATAGAAATTTCATCAACCCCGGTAATATATAGATTTTTAGTACAATATTAGTTACTTGACATAAATAATAGAAGTATCGCTTGACTTAATATATCTGTGGATGTACTGCGAATTGACCTTATTGTTACTATTTAATATTTCAGTTGTAATTAAAGAGTAAGTAAGAAAAGAATAATAATGTATTTTTAAATATTTTATTATTCTTTTCTTACTTTCTACAACTATGATAAATGTAAATTCTTAAAGTAATCGTATAAGGTATCTAGTTATTAATTATAGGTATCAAGCTTAGGAAAAGTGGTTTTCTCTGATGCAGGTACCTCTGTACCTAAAAGAGAAAGTCAACATCTAATTTGTACAACCAAAACTAAACGAAATAAAACTTTTGTTATTATTATTATTACGGAATTGGTTATGATTGCTTGGCAGATGATTATTAAGTCGATAAATCTCATCAGATTTGATTGGATTCATCGACTTGACTATTATATACCAACATGATGAACTTATTTACTAATAAGTAATTTATAAATGTTTATGCAAGTGAAACAGAATCCGTAGTTTTTAGGTAATGTTATTGGCTCGGCAGATCTCATTTAATCTAAAATGCTAATCGGTCTTCAACAACAACATTACTATTAAAGACATACAAACATATGTTATTCCAACTAATTAATTAACCTAATGAGGACAATCTTTACTGAATATGCAATATTCTAATGATGCGGCTAACTTAAAGAGGTCACTAGAAGTCATTTGCAATTCATCTGCTACCAAATGAGCTTCTATATACGTGTTTGTTTAATTGCACGTGTATACATTAACTCACAAAAATTATGTATTAACATGGACGGACAATTAAGTTAACAAATAATGTAACAAATTCTTAAAGAAATATTTTAAATCTTAATAAACGTTTAGAAATGTTTAAAATAACGATGTTAGCATTGTTTGTTTTATTATGAATTACTTATGTAACTATACTACTTGGCTAGAAAATGGTAACGGCGTGGCAGGCAGATTCTGCAATAGAAAAGTATACCCAAAAATAAATTCTGGTTAGTGAATAAATAAAACAAAATTATTATGGTTGATTGGCAGACCCGTTGGTGTAGTAGGTCCGGTAGGTAGGTGTACTGACTGCAAAACCAAAGGTCGTAGGTTCGATTCCCACTAAGGGCATAATATTTGTGCGATGAGTATAGGTATTTGTTCTGTATCTAGGTGTTAATTATCTATTTAAATAAATATATAAGTATGTATATCACTTGTCAGATTACCATAGTACAGGCTCTGCCTAGTTTGGGATCAGATGGCAATGTGTAAGATGTCCCATGATATTATTATTATCTGAGTTTCTTTCGCCTGTTCTTCTCAGGACCGAGGTATTTTTTTCCGAACAGGTAGTAGAATCAATAGACGTCAAAATGTGATTGTAAACCAATCCAATTTTGAATAAAGAATTTTGACTTCGACTTCGATTTTGACCAGATAATGTCCTTCTGACCTGGTATACGCATATTTAATAAAATTCCACAAAATATCATAGATCTGCCACTTGGCCTTTTCAAAACTAAAATTAAGAATAATTTGTTGCTTACAGCTTATTATATTGTTCTGGAGTTTCTAGTAGATCAAAATGCGTGGAACTTAATTGATTGACTCATATATGGGATATATTTTTGAAACAGGGAGGGAGGGAAGAAGTGAGAGGGAGAGCGGAAGGGGAGAGGGGGTGAGGAAGAGGTAGGGAGACGAGTGAGTGTGTAAATGCTACTATGCCCCGGTTTGAAGGGCTATCTTACATTTCTAAGTGAAGACAGCGTAGAGCCTAACAATCTCGAACTCGCGTAGTTTTATAGGCGCACGATCTGGTGCTAAGGTCACTTTATCTTTTAAAAACAACAAATTTACGGTGGTGGAGTTAAGCAACAGCTCCCGCTGCTGCTGAACGGGTCGACTCGAATCGCGTAAGTAAGTAACCTCACAGAAGATCAGCACGAAGTCGTAGTGTTTGTGCTTCCGCATTACTTCCGGTGGTCGCCCCCACTACTTCCCCTGTCAACTTTCACAATACCCACAGTGAAGGCCGGCAATCGACTTCCAAGATGTTTCATGTTGCGAATAACTATGGACAGTGGTTAACGTTCACCACCAAAATAGAAGCAATCGAATTTCGATAGTGGTCTATTAGGACAAAAGCAATTTCGCCAGTTTCCACCGCCTCCGAACATAAATCGTTGCATCTGTTTTCCCCTCGCGCGGCAGCGTCGTAAATCTTCCGCCTTCATTCAGAGTATCAGTTGAGTGATCTCCAAACAATTATGTGCCGCCATATTCTAGTCACGTGGTCTCCTCGCCTAATGTACTATCGTATTTCATATCTGCTGTTATAATTGGACATCGTGACTGTCTGATAATACAATGACACTACTTTTTTCTATGTTGGTTTGAAGAACAGATTTTTATTACACCTAATTCTGTTTTACACGGTAGATTGGTTCCAGAAAAAACCGTGTAAAAAAAGACATTGATGTTCTGTCCAGTAAATTTGCTTGTATGAACAAAAAAGGAATTCCCCTAAATTTGTGACATGAACATATTTCGCAGATATTAAATTTGACAAAAAAAAAAGGTAAGCACAAAAAAATTTAAATCGTGCTAAATGGAATAAAACCGTGTAAAAATTTTTTAAATATTTTATTTTCTAACCGTATTATATCAAAACCGTGTAAAAAAACACTGTCAAAACAGAATTAGGTGTATAATGTTTCTAATTTTCTTATTTGTCAATGTCATAGCAAAATTATTGCCTTAAAAAGGAGACAATAATTTAATAAAAAATTATGTAAAACACAAAAGAACACAAACCCTGTATCTTAAACAGTATATTATTAAAAATATACCAGTATTCAACATCTATACCACATTACAGTAATCCCCACTATAACATTGTAGATTGGTTCTGCGTTATATGAAAATGCGTTATTAGTGTATTGTGTTATAGTGGGTATTACTGTATAGATGTTTGCACACTGAAAGAGAAACTAACTAGTTTCAGTTCAAGTTAAACTCTTAACACCTGCCTTAGTTAGACTTTATAAAGGATTTATTTATTTTCACAACTAACAATAAAGTGGTTTGGTTCAGTGCCGACTTGAATAGTTATTTCATAATAGAACATTTATACATAAAATATTATTAATTGTTGTAGTTTATATGCACTTGTTGTGGGTTTTCCTGTTTTTAAAATGTTTATTCACATCTTGCTTTGTTTTGGCTACTAGTTTATTATTTGGAAAACTTATTCTTGTATCAGAAAATCTGCTTAAAACCCTAAGTTTTTTTTCAAGCTCCATCAAAGAGTTGATAGCATAAATTAGCGGCATCTGGAAGCTCAGTCACAACAACAATTCAACTGATAACTTGTGCTATTATAATAACACTCTTTATTTCTTAACCCAAATTTTTATCTCTAATTTATATTGTACACAGTATTAATAATGTGAATGTGATAACTTGTTAATATATAATAACTTTGAAGCTGAAGAATGTGGAATGTTTAAAAGATAGATACTGAACTTGAAATATCTCTGATTTTAGTAGAACTTCCCTGTAAATATGTGCTATCACTATTCATGTTCTCATTTGATCAGCAATTTTGTCAATGTAGTTATTAGGCATATAGAATTTTGTTATTAGATATGTACAGTATGGGCCAAGAAGGGTCAGTGTGGCACTGTATGGCTTAAGACAGATGATAAATTCCACCAGGTATATGATGTAGTCATCTTGTCACGGTATCTTTTAAAAAACACTTAGAGCTCCTATTTAAATTCCTGAAGTGAATATTCACCATTTCTATTTAATATTAATAATAATGACATTTTAATCAACTCAACATACAACACATGAAACATTACATATATGGTACATTCATACAAATCACTAGATCAATTGAAAAAAAATAATAACAATAAAATAAAAAGTTTGTGTTGAAATGCTGACTTGACAGGGTCTTCTGCTCAGCATAATGCTAACCGCTCTAAGGGAGTGGCCAGCACTGGTATTCTGCAGAAAATCATTTGTGTGAAGAACATTGGCCAGTTGATTAAATTTACGTTTCTCTCCTAATATAGTAATTATAATGATGTAGTAATCATAGAGCAAAGAAAAAAAATATAGCGAAATCAATAGCAGCTAAAACGAGGCATAAAAATTTACATTTAATTATTTTTATATTTTTTAACCATTTCAAATTAACTTATATATAACATTTTTTTTTAATAACACAGAAAATAATGACTTCTTACTGCTGTTTAATATCGTAATTGGTATTACTCAAAATTTGTTATTAAAAAAAGGTCACTTATGAGACTCAGATGGAGCTGTGGCAAGAACTTGTTAGATAAAGCGTTAGCCGTGCTTGTATAAGGAAAAGGCGCACTGCCCTTGGCCGATCGATTCGCCTATTTGACCAGTGTGTTTATCCTTTAATTTTCATTCAGCATGCCGTCTCTGTAGACTTTATATTGATCCTTACATTTATCAGCAATGATGCCTTTTGAATTTTGCATAGTCTAGTGGATTTTCCTGACTTATTTTATTTACATTAACATCGTTTTATTTGACTTGAATAACCTTATTTTCGTTTGTGAAGACTTGTTGTTAGTGCTTATCCTTAAAAATTCGATAAAAACCTATATAACAATACCAATTATTCCACAGACAAAAAAAATAACTTTAAAAGCCCGCTAAAATCGCTCGCCCTTTGACGCGACAAAAATTGAAAACGTATATCGGCCGATGCAGATTTATTTAGTAAATATTTATAATTCCATTTTATTCAGTAGATAATTACTTCGTTTATATTCATTCTCCATTTAATCTCATTTAAATTTGTGTAAACGACGCGCCGAAATAGCTGAAGCATTAAATATTAATTCATAGATTTATGCATGTATATTTGGTCAGTGAATGTCATTTGTGACGCAAACGAATACGTGAAAAGGATTTCGTTGCCATTTGTTTTTTTTATCTGTTGACTCTTCAGACAAGTTGGCTACAAACGAATGACATAAAAATTTGCCTTCTTAACAAAATTATGCCAACTCAACGTCAAGAGGAGAATAGAACAATGTTTTTCTTTGTAGCTTGCTAAGCGCAGTTGAGCGATCGACACGGTTTCTTGTATGGACATGGATATACAGATAGTATTAAATTATATTAAATGATATTTAACATAATTTAATATAATATTGCAATTTACTAAACCTAAAATATTAAACTGAAACAAAAACTGTGTTAAAGTATCGCATAATATAATATTTTTTTATTCTCTTTATTAATATTTTCTGTGCCCCTACCTAGTTCTTTCTGCACCACCCAAAGGTTGACTGGGAGATAATGCCACTAGTACTGGCATTAAGTCCGCCTTTGGGCTTAAAGTTTAAATAAATAAACGAATAAAGTATGCGCAAAAACGCACTTACAAGAAATTATTAAATCAAACAAATTTACGGTATTAATCGTATTTTTAAGTTTCCCGACATTTCAAATGCTTTACGGCGTTCCCGAGACAGACAGAGATAATAATCAAAGAAAGTAAAATCTATGAATGTTTTTCTCTTGAATACTTTGAAGTATAATATTTAAAATAACCGAAATTTAAAATTAAATTCTGTGGAACAGTTTTCTCTAATAATCTTATGTAATGTTCGTTATTTCAGTTTAAAAATTAAATGTAAACGTATGTAGATAACATTTTTAGTATATTGAAATTAGATCCCGCTGAAGCTTTCTGACCTTTGTAAGCCTGTCGCTATGGCCTTAACTACCCAATGTCGTCCCCCAAAGTTAAAAGTAGGCTGAAGCCTCGCTTACTTAAGGACGTTGGCGCCAAACGCCATTTTTTTTTCTCTATTGTCAAACGCGCCCCTTACTAAAACATGCTTAGTTTTTAAATTGTACTTTAATTTTTATCTGTGGCTGTTCCCTCCGGATGTCCCGCGGCGCTGAATTGGACTCTAATCCGCATCAGTCACGAATGAATTTCCGTTGCGTCCAATGTGGCAGGAAGGATCTCGTTAATATTTTCACTGGTTCATTTTCGTTTCACACAAGTTACGCTATAGTCGATTATCGATTTTATCGTTTGAACAGTAGAGTTTTAAACCGCTCCAGATATTGCAACTGCATTGTACGTGCAAACGATTTTCAATTTACCCCAATTCGATATAGAGTTATGTTTGGAACAAAATTTCGGCGGAATCGATCATCTTTTCGATTTAATACCTTAATGCATATTTGTTATGGTCGAATTTGTATAATCCGTGTGGCTGAGACCGGGTTCGTCGACCCGTCAGCCGTACTCCGGTGGGGACATTATCTTAGGAAACAGGGCGCATTGACTTGAAAACAGCCACTTTTGTTAATTACTACTGCGTCACTTGTTTTGTATGGCGCACTTAAGGATTAACGGTCGCACTCTGAAATGTCAATTAACACATTCATGTGTGAAATTTGGTCTAAAGACTAAGTTTGTTCCGCCAATGAATGCTCGATGCTATTGTGGGACAAATTTATGTTTTACACTGTGGACGTTTGACGGGGAGAAATAGAAGTATTATTGGTATAAAAATAGTGATCTGGTTTTTTGACAATGTAATTATCATTGCATATTATCTCTTAACTGCGTTAGATGTTTGCGAAACACTCATTTTGCGGTTTTCGATAATGATAGTTCGTTTTGTCATTGTTTAGCTTTAATTTTTCTGTATTTCAGCACCCCTTTCCTGTCTTTTACTGTTATTTCACGTGTAAACGTTTTAATTATGTTAAATTGTATATAAAAAAAAATAGATAATAAATTTTTAATTTTATTATTATCTATACTTAAAAAAATATTATTGATTCTGTATGTTACGCCTTACTCGAAATAATATAAACTAATCGTGATCACAGTCGCTCACTATCGTTAAATTATTCATAGTCAGAGATTGCAGTCTCCCGTAAACGACGAGTGGCGCCTAAAATACTGTAATTCCCATTTCCCCAATGTGTTAAGTCGGTGTATTCAAATGTACT
>DWHO01000548.1:0-19398 GCA_018247575.1 Eurytides lysithous rurik
AATGCGGAAGCAAAAACACTTCCACTTCACGCCGATTTTCTGTGAGGTCGTGGTACTAATCCGGTTCGAGCCGGCCCGTTCAGCAGCGGGAACAGCTGCGTGGCTCTACCACCGTTATATGTTATCTGTATTGTCTATCCTAACTTAAGTCTACGATAGGTTTTCTGTCCTGGCCTATATCGATACTTATAAATATCGATATCAGCATCTTATGGTTAATTGTATCGACGCAGCCCTACTGTAAAGCTATCCGCGATGTTTAGTCAAACTACAGGCCGTAAACGTCAGAAACAGACCGCCCGAAACCGACGCCGCTTGTTTATCTAGCACTATTCTAATTACGACATGGCCGTCGGAATGCTAACAAAGTGTATTACTGTTTTTACGTAAACAAAGGCGTTCGGCTTGGCAGGAATGCGATGTTTTGTGGTCGTTGAAAGAAAATAGCATTATATGTCGACGGCAGAAAGCTGAAATGTCATGCCTTGATAATTTTCAAAATCAATTAAGTAGCAACTTTAGGATACACAAACATAATAAATATAAATAAAAGAAAAATACGTTCCTAATTTTTTAACGTTATTTGTCTGTGGTGTTGTTGAATTTTGATTTTATTGTTGAATGTTGTAGTTGTATTTTTTCGAGATACTAAAAAATTACTTTCTAACGTCGATATATAACAAAAATATTTCATTTTTGAACTTTATCCGAGTTTTTAATTTTCTTTTTTTCTCCCGACTTTTCAAATGTTTTAAAGCGACCATGGTTAAGGGACAGACTAGCATGGGTTAACTAAGACATTTAGACGTTTAACATCTCAGTCAGGATGTTAATTAGTTTTTTCACTGCACTGATGGGTATCTACGGTTGTAGGACATTTGAGTTGTCTGGGACAGTAACAGGAGAGTCCAATTGTTTTAACCTCATGCCAGCATTACGGTGTTCCGTTATGATTGTAAATTCGCCATGTTTTAGGTATTTCTTATGTTAAATTAAACAAATTTACGGATTTTATCGTGTTGTAATTTCGTTTATTGTCGATGAATCGAATACTTTTCAGCGTTCATGGTCGTTATTTATTTATTATTGTGTGCTAATGGTTATTATACAGTAAATTATTTCATTGAAGACAGCACACCTTGGGAATTATGTGATTGTATGAAAAATGTAAAGACAATTTATCTTTATTTAAAAAAAAATAAGAATTAAAGTCCCGCTGAGTTTCTTTCGCCTGTTCTTCTCAGGACCGGGACATTTTTTTTCGCACAGGTAGCAGAATTAATAGACGTTAAAAAGTGATTGTAAACCGATCCAATTTTGAATAAAGAATTTTGACTTTAACTTTGGACTGTTTAGTCCTTTATTTCGTTTTGTTGCGAATGTCTACGGGCGGCGGTGATTGCTTGCGAGTGCCGCTTGCTTGTTTGCCTCCTAGTCCATAAAAATTGTCACGGGACGGACTGATGTTAAACGTCCCATGTCATAGTTAGCTAAGGTTGCCGTCAATAAACAGTAGCCTGAGTTATATAAAATTAGTTTCGTTTAATAATTACCGTGTTAATGTGTTTGACTGGTCCGTTGACATGGTGGTTAGTGTTCCTGACTGCAAAATCAAAGGTGGGTTCGATTCCCATCCAGGACAAGATATCTGCGATGAGCATAGGTATTTGTTCTGTGTCTGGGTGTTAATTATCAATACAAGTATATATTTAAAAATATATAAGTATGTACATCAGTTGTCTGATAACCATAGCCTATACGGCTCGGCCTAGTTTACGATCAGATGGCAATATGTACGAGGTCCCATGATAAAACAAAAAAAACAAAACAAAACAATGTTCATGGATGACCAGCGATTCGTAGACCCAAGCAGAATTTTAAACTACCTACACCACTCGCACCGACGGACTGGCTTGAAGTATATGTTCGCAAAGTTTCTCAGGTTTTAAAAAGTAACAAAGGGCCCGATCTCTCACAAGTTGGCACACCAACAACTTATGGACGTCTAGGACGTCTGCGATCTGCTATGAGGGAGTAAACCTCTAGCTAGGTTGCCATCTTTATAAAATAAGAAGAGATGTAAAAAAAAACCATTAGCGGTAACTGTTTCTCAATAATTTTGTAAGTCTTCACGTAGAAGCAATTGAGTACCTGTTATTAGAAGAAGCTGATTGTTGTTCACAGATAAAAACAAAAAATATCCTTTTGTATTCTTTTAGCCAAAATAATACCTATGAAGACTTGTTGCTGCCTTTGACTGAAGGAAGTACAAATCGACTCGGGCACGAATGTTCGGACACTGATATTATTATCAGAAAATTATTCTGTTGGACAAGCTCCCAAATAATTTTTGAAATATATGGCTTGCGGCCAAAAACCTTAATCAAATATATAAAGAAAAGGGTCGGTTTGAATTAATTAGTTAAATGAAAAAAGGTCATCTGAACAAGGCGTTATTTATTTAGACGTGAAGCTTTTACTAAAACAAGTTTTAGTAAAAATTTGCCTAGAAGTGTTTTGATCTCAATTACAAAGGGCCGAGAGTTAATCTTGGATTAGTGACAGTTTAATGTAGGTGTAAATAGTGGTAAAGGCTAAAGGATTAATATAAAATAAATATAAAAAATATGCACACTATTTTCTATACATATAAACTACAGTATATTATATAATATAATGAATTATATTAAACAACTATCCATAAATATAAAACTGTCAATAAATCTGTGTGTCGAAAACACTAGGATAGTTAGATTGAGATAGATAAAGTGTTTGTTTATCTTACTTGATGCTGGTTGAAATGTTGGCCTCAATTTTGGAAATTTTTGTAAATATTAAGGGGGTATACACAACATTTGGCTACGAGTGTACAACAAGGATCCGCGATTTTATGCAAAGCGACCAGTTTACCGCATGAAACGAGTTACCGCTAACGGGAAAGCAAGCCCATATTTTTTTTGTTTACTGTAACTATAATACATAATTTAAAAAACACGATAAGGGAAGCAATGGAGTCGCCGTCGAACATTTTGTTTTATAATTTTATTTGTTACAACTTTTGTTTGTGACTTTATTGAATCTTGATTTTTAAATTACTAGAACATTTGAAATATGTTAGCGTCATTTTTTACAAAAAAAGATGCAATGGAGGATTGAATTTAGAGATCTAAAGGACCTAGGGCAACAAAGCTCGAGAGGCAAGCCGCAAGAAGCCTCCTGGCTCTAGTTATTTTCTATATAAAATTCCCAATTTTCTTCAGTCGAGTTTTCCAATAAATAATTGGTTGGGAAACCAAGTAAATTCTTTTAAGAAACAAATATAAATAAATTTAAAAACAAAATTATTTCGAAGTTTATATAGTGGCCCTCTTTTGTGGAGGCCCTGTGGCTCGGGCTCCGAACGTCCTGCCCTAAATCCGGCCCTTTTGCTTTACTTGCATTTTGTATCAATAGTCTCATCACAATCACATCTTATATATAACGATGTTTGTGATTTTAGTTGAGCAGAAGCATCGTTAGGATATCAAACCCGTGGAAAGTCTGAGTTTCCACGACCAATGGGATGAATGACTATATAACGTCACATAAACATTTATTTAAATTAACAGAGACGATTTTTCAACATGTATCTCATCATCTAGTTCCATTAAAACAGTTTTGTTAAAATACTGCGAAAGAAGGAAGGTAATCCGTTAGCCTATTTAAATGTGCATATATTTTGTGATATATCCGCCATTTTCCAATCGATTTTTATATTTTTTTTTCTTTAAAAGATTTATTGATTTATTGTTGATCTGATTGTTATTGGACTTTGCGCCTCGAAGTGCACCAGGGAGCCCCTTAGAATCAAACGGTAAATGTATTAAGATTTTATTCCTCTTTTTTTTTCATTTAAAGTATTGATAGCTTTGCCCTTTGTTAACTAGTAGGTTATAATCTTCTAATATCTTTAACAGAATCTCATAAAATTTCCACTCTTTGGGACCAACTTTACATTAAAGTGAACTCAATAAAATAAAATTTAGCAATTATGCTTCAAAATATGACGAATGTAACATAAAATATTACTTAAACAAATTGAGATGTTTTGTAGTTAGTAAAAATGTAAAGTGCTTAAAAAAGAAGATAAAAATAAGCTCTTAGGCATAAAGACGTACGCAAATATTGTCTATTCATTCTTAAGGAACTTTATAACGAGGATGTCGCATGCCTGATATTAAGCATCAGGCTTACTTGCTAATGATGTCGAGGTTGTATGTCTTCGCGGATAAGAATATATAGTTACTCGAACCGGAATAAAGCATTGGGTATTACTATTTGCTATCATTAATAGGGTGGCACCACTATATGAACTAAGCGAAGCTGAATAGAGAGAAACATCATAAGATGATAATTTAACTATTATATTATTTTTTTTTTATATATGAAAAATAAAAATAATCTTTAAACCTATAAGTATATACAACTGCAACATATTTTAATGAATATATTCATCAAATTTAGTGAAAGAAAATTAAGAAACGATTAAGTTAAGTTTGTTTGGGGGTTGAAAAGACCATTTGCTTGGTATTAGTGCGAGTACACTTGGAACATCTCTTGGACTGCGGCTTGGCGCGCGTAAATTTTTAAGAGATGCCATTTGAAAATATTATAATATTTTCCGAAATATAATTAGATAGCCGATTAACGTTATGAATACTTTAAATAAAAATTAAACTGCCAAAACAAGGACAGAGTAATAAAGCAACAAACACATCGTTTATTAGTTACGGTTGTTTTGTTACAAAATGCCAGTGTTTTAGTTCTTGCACATAAAGCCGATGTTTAGGATCATTGCTTAACCGATTCCGTTTCTTGCTTAACACGTTGATGGACAAATATGGTCAAACTTGTGGAAGTTTGTTATCTACACGTATTTGTAATAAACATATAATATATACATACTGGTTGCAGCCGTAGGATATTGAAAAATAATCTGTCGAAGTATCAAATAATAATAATATTTATAAAGTCCTCCCGACCGATTCCGACCACGGCGTCCGATCGACAAGAGACCAGTCAAGTGCGCAGGATATATTATAGTGCGCAGACGCAGGTGGATTCACTTTTTTTTTATTCTCATAGCCTGATGGGACGGATAACTGACACAACTGGAGAGAGAGATCAGGCTCAGGGGCGGTAACATTAAACCGACCTCTAACGTATTCTCCAAGCCACCGCTAGATGTCGTCGATGAGAAGCCGAGACCGAATTTTTAAACGCCCATTCGACGCATGGATCATTTTACTTTTAGATAATTCAGGGAGATCAGCACGTAATGCCCTAACCAAACTAAGAGCAACAACACAAAGTCATTGCTCTCCGCGGAATGCGAACACAAAACCTCCGATAAAGCGCAGGTCTATATAACTAGGCCACGGAGGCAGTTTGTAAAACGTTAATCTACTTGTCCAGCAAAGGGTTAACAGACGCTTTATAACAGAAATAATGCTAAAAGTGGAGTCGCTCATTATTTCGCTTGAAACGTCGCATCTGATGATATTCGTCTATTATAAGAACACACAGAAGACATGGTCTAATTGGATGAATGGATGCCGCCATGAAATGCGCTTCTCCCGCTAATTGTCCACAGAGACTAGACAAGCAGTATGATCAAAAGTAAATTGTTTTAACACAATTGCGAACATAGCGTTGTCCGTATTTTTAGAGTGCTCTAATTACGGGTTGTGCTCTTTGTTGTATTTAACGACCTTATATTTATTTAACTTGCCGCGTTAGTTGTATCAAATCTTGGTAGTCAATACAACCGCTTCCTGATGTTTGATTGTTGCAGTTCAAAATACCGTATGGTACCGCACTTGCAATATATATTACAATATTGTCGCAATCGTTGTGTATAAGAATACACCTTAATAGAATTCTGTCTGAGCAAAAGAAAAAGGCGCATTAGCAGTTGTAAAAGCCGTATGGTACCGTACATGCAATGTATCTTATAATATTGTCGCAATTGTTGTACATAAGAATACACCTTTATAGAATTCTGTGTGAGCAAACGAACAAAGCACGTTTGCAGTTCAAAAAATCGAATGGTACCGTAGATGCAGTGTATCTTACAAAATTGTCACTAACGTTGTGCATAAGAATACACCTTAATAGAATTCTGTCTGAGAAAAAAGAACAAAGCACGTTAGCAGTTCAAAATACCGTATGGTACCGTACATGCAATGTATCTTACAATATTGTCGCAATTGTTGTACGTACATAAGAATACTCCTTTATAGAATTCTGTGTGAGCAAACGAACAAAGCGCGTTTGCAGTTCAAAAAACCGAATGGTACCGTAGATGCAGTGTATCTTACAAAATTATCGCTAACGCTGTGCATAAGAATACACCTTAATAGAGTACAAGAACAAAGCACGTTAGCAGTTCAAAATAACGTACATGCAATGTATCTTACAAAATTGTCGCAATCGTTGTGCATAAGAATACATCTTTATAGAATTCTGTGTGAGCAAAAGAACAAAGCACGTTAGCAGTTCAAAATACTGTATGGTACCGTACTTGCAATGTATCTAACAATATTGTCTCAATCGTTGTGCTATTTTAAGCCTTTTAAATACTATCTATTATATTCTGTTCTAAGCCTATTAAATACTATCTTCTGTTTAGTTTATCCCTGCCTCTGCCGCTTTTTCTTAAAAGAAAAAAATAATTAAAAATTTTTATTTTTTACAATTTGTAATATTCAATACTCTCAGTGATCATCCTTGTCAACATAACCTTCTAAAAGGAAGCAATATCAACGCTATTTCCTTATCGTGAGGACAATATAAATTTTATTTCCTTAAGGCTGCTCGATTCATATTTTTCATTTCCTCATAAATTCCAAGTCAGTTAACCCTTTTTGAATTTTAAGAATGGAAGTGTTTTTACACCTGCGTTTGTATGAACGGGGAGACTGGTTTGGGGAAAGAAAACCTGAGTGTAGAAAAACCCCAAACAAACCCTATTCCCATTCGTCTGATATCTGCTAATATGTTTTTTTCTTTTTCGTGAGGAAAATTAAATTGTGGATTATCACTTGCGAAGAAGACTGAGAGACAAGATATTATTACCACGATTCGATCTTACATAGATTGCAAGGTTATTGACTTGATTGTAAAACATCTCGCTAAGCAGGTATAGGTTTTTGCGATATTCATCTTACTATATAACGATACATAATTTTTCATTAATATAATTTAAAATCGTATATCGTCGGTATTACGGTAGATTGAATTCTCCTTAGACGTTAGGTATCATAGATAAAATGGAACTCTTGAAAAACATTTGATTTTTTTTCAAGAATGTTGAAAATGAAATGCTTTCATCCCAACGTATAAATATTCTTCAGATGCTTTAAGTTCAGACGAGAGTAAATATACGACATACTCTAAATATACGGAAAGTTTTCTTTGGCTGTAAGTCTCGACAAAATAATTAGTAGTTATTTTCTTTTTTTTTTAATGAAGTAGGCGGGCAAACTAGCAAACAGCTCACCTGATAAAAAGTATGTATATGTAATTTATAAATGTTCTTAAGTATCTATTTATATATCATTATAGTTGATTTATTTTGTTTAATATTCTACTATATTGTATGTGGATTTTTTTTTAATTTTTCATCATTTATCCAGCATAAGTGCACCTACCTCACCATTTCTCGACCACCTAAAGGTCGACCGGTAGATAATGCCTTTAATTAAGTCCGCCTATGTACGTTGATTGTGCATACTATTTAAATAAATAAATAAATAAAGTAATAACCGCTGCCCATGTACATTTGCATCGTCGAACGTTTTACAGATGCGTTCCCGCAATTAAGGTGGGGATTTTTGGAAGCGAAAATGGAAGGGAAGGCAAAAAGGAAAGAGAAGGCTGGAAAAGGAAAGAAGAGAGTTGGGTCGACACGCGGACGCGCAAATACTTCTATTTTACACCGAATTTTTATAAGTATATTATGCGGCCCACATTATCCCTTGCGCTCGCGTTGCTGGCGATCGTATTGAAAATTTTCGACATTCCCATCGCCGAGGCCGGTTGGACGTGTAATTATTGAGCCAATTGTTTGTCGCTATTAATAGAACTGCAATAATTGCGAGGGTTAAAGGGCAACTCGTGATTCGGTCGCCGCTGCGCGCCCGAAACGCGGCGTGTAGCTTTTGCCGGCGTCGCTTCGAAATTGGCGGGAAAATAATTGTTTCATAGATTAAACAACTTCGTCGGAAATGTCATAGTGTTTAAACTGTCTGATAGTGTCGTATTGTTGTATAGTTTATAAAAATTTATTAGAACAAACCAGTATATTGATAATAAATATGAGAAATTTAGTGTCATACAGTATAATTTATTTATGCTTTTTTTCTAAAACTTTTCTAGTTTGATATTATTTTCATTGCGATTATTTGCAACTATACTCTAATAAATATTGTAGAATTTGATTGTTTGTTTTGTAAAAATGTAGGTTGTTCTTTAACCTAAAGTGTGTTTCGGCTAAATTGGTTCAGTGCTTTTGAAACATCTGTATTATATAAAACGGTGTTACTAATGTCTTACATTTCTTATTTATATAGATCGTCCACCTCCTAACGGACGGTTGGTAGTTTAATACGTTTAATACAAATGCTAATGCTAGGTTTTTAATTGCATTATGGTTGTTGGTATACTAACATAAATGGTGACAAGACTACTGAGTAATACAAGAAATGATTATAGGCCCAGTGCATCGCCAGAGTGTCGTTGAAAGTAGTCCTTCCAACCGGAATACAGTAATGCTTTCACATAATCTCTTGAAAAATAACTGGCGATGCAATCGTTCCGTCATAGAACTTTGTTGGTCTTACCATTTGCAAATACAAGTATATCTATCTATACCAAACCGCCCGTAACTGATGACACTTTACAGTTAAACGAAGCGAAATGACCTTTTCATTGCAACAGATAAGTTGGTCATTTATCTCCAATGTAGATTGGTTAAAAATAGAGCATTATTATCACAAAGTGGATGGAAAATACAAACAGAGCGATTACTGGTCTATAATTAGTCCGCAATTTCTCGTAGAGCGTCCCGTGAGCAGTTAGTTGATAACTGAGGCGCCACTCAAGCTATACCGTTTAAAGTTCAAGCCTTTCAACTATACCAAATGTCTAGATTTAGTTGTTCGTATAAACTTTGGCATTCAAATCAATACTGACTTGCCAAAAGAAAAGATCCGGTTCGTGACCCGTTCAATCGATCAAAAGTTTATAATGGAGGGGATCTAGACATAACGCCGTATATTTTTTTGTTCATAGTTTTTATAAAGGTCTATTTAGTTAATAGAGGTTTTTATGATCATGGCCGCGAATAGCGAATACCTAGTTTAGAAAATTGCTTGCATTATTTTGAGCGTGGTCATATCTAAAATTAAAAATTATTTATGGTTGTAATGGAAAAAAACTGTGACGAAGAATAAATGAAGTCAGTTAATGATAACAAAATAAAAACTGAGTCTGTATATTGGGACGTGTTTGAATATCAATTTGACGCATTTCTGCTTTCTGATTCCTGCCAAAACTACGATGGTCCAAACTTCTTTGTATTATTCGTCCCCTACTGCGCAGAGAAATTTTCAGCTATTATAAAAAGACCTTTTCATAAAATTGACTTAGGATGCCTTCTCCTGCCTATTTTAATCTCCTCATTTGTCTATTTTTCAACGGACTACGATCCAAATGAGCAATCGGTGCACCTGATGGTAAGCTATCACCGCTGTCTGTGGTGCAGCATCGAAATTGCAAATGCACTCCCAGCCTTTAAGGTGGAGAATTATAATTCCTTAGTCTAGTGGTATAGACATGCGCTTTACCAACGATTGACCTCCGTCAAAGGTTCGGATCTTTCTGAAGGCAATGGTCTTATTGTTTCTTAGTTGGGTTAAAGTATGACGGGCTGATTACCCGATTGTCAGAGAAGTAAAATTCTTCATGCGTCGGATGTCCGTGTAAAAGTCGGCCGCGGCTGCTTGGTGACGCCAAGTTGGCTTGGAATTCGGCTAAAAATTCGGTGTAATGTCGAAGCTTTTTCACCTTACGGTCGACAAGGCCGTTGGGTTTCCGTGAGATGAGAGTGAATGAGAGTAGAGGAAAAGTTAGTGCACCTGTCTGCGCAAATCCTTGTGCATTATAATATGGCCCACGGAAGGTTCATCACTTGTAAATCTACATATAGGAAAGACATTATTTTTCCGTAAGCAGATAATAGATTTTGGAGTTCATAAGCGAATGAAAAATGACATGTTTAACCAAAAATTTGCTCGTTTTGAAGTTAAAGGACAATTTTTGTATTCCAGAACTGGAAGTGCCCCTGAAAGATATCCCGGTGTTGCAAGTTCAATGTAAAATTGGCACGGAATGGGAGAGCTTCTGCCACCAATGCCGGTGTTTAGTCGACGGGACTGCGTATTGTCTGAAGATAGAGCCTTGTGCTGGGGTGATTGGTGAGTTTTAGTGAAAGCAAATAATTTTTTTAGAAGATTGATTACAAGGCAAAGTTGTGTGCCTGATAGTAGGCGAGACGTCTGTCCATAATAGCATATTACCATACAAAATAATAATAATAATATCTTTTCCGATGCTAGAAGTCTAGTCTCGGGCAAACCGAAAACATTACAATAATAATTTATTTGCGAAATATAGGTCTACAGCCATATTTTATTCATTTTATAAATATCACAAAGAAGTTTTGTAATGTCGAAAAAAGTAAGAAGTAATATCTTAAGTTTATGAGTTATTACATGACAAGATATAAAAATCTGTAATAAAGAATCGAATAAAAATTAATACAAATTCGAACGACATAAAATGTTATATAAAAAATTTAAAGTCAACTCATGAATTAATTAAATTTGATTAATGAATTATTAACATTTTAAAAACATTAACATCAAGTGTCATCCACTAAAGTTAAAAAAAACATTTAAACTTTAGTGGATGAATTAAAAGATTTTATTAACGATCGAAAATTTTATATACATATATATATGTACATTCTTAAAATTGGTATGCTACGCTTGTCCTTCAGGGATTATATATATTTTTAATAAATAAAATAAAACTGTATATTCCAGTTTACTTACTAGTAAACTTACCGAAAACAAAATGCGGTTGATCGGAGCTGTGGGCAAAACCCCTAAATTTTTCGAAATCATTCGAAGGATTCTTTGAACGTGTGAGTCGTCACATAGGTTGTTGTAAGACCTGGTAACTTTTGGATTTAAAAAAGTTATTATCACCGGATATACTCAACAAGGAGTGTGCAGGAGTTTGCTGATATTTGTAAAATATAACATTACCCGCGTGTTTGCTTGTTTAAATCATCTTTTCTAATCGTATTGTCCATCATGTACGCATTCTAATCGTGAAATTCGGCCGGGAAGACATTATTTTCTGCGAACAAGGCATCTCTAACTAGACTCGTAAGAAGTATCTTACCGGTTACCGGTATAGGCCTTTGGAGGTAGTGGGTTCGAATCCCGCGGAAAACAGTTATATCGTGTTGTTGTTTCTTAATTGGGTTAGGGCATTATGGCTGATCACCCGCAACCTAAGCGTCAGGTGGGCATGTAAAAAATCGGTCGACTATGAGAGTAACAGAAGAGTGAGTGCACCTGCGTCTGCGCGAACTCGTATGCACTATAATATATCCCGCACAGTTGGCTGATCTCGTATAGACTGGCAGCTGTGGCCGATACCGGTCGGTAGAATAATAAAAAAGAGGAAAATATACGGTTTCGATTTCTTTCAGGTGAGCCGATAAAATGTAAGCCGAATACAGTATTCAAGAACGGCTGCTCTGTATGCCGGTGCCTCGTCGACGGGCAGGTTACGTGCACAACCGAAAATTGTCCGGAGTCCAATACTGAGAGTGAGTATTCATTAATTAGCGGCTATCGGAAATCGTCCATTTAGGTTAGGGCATTACGGGCTACGGATTACGGGCCATGCGTCGGATGGGCATGTAAAAAGTTGATCCTGGCTTCTTATCGACGCCATCTAGCGGTGGCTTGGAGAAGTTGTTATTAAAAGGTCGGTTTAATGTCACCGCATCTGCGCCTGATCCCTCTCTCTCGTGTTGCTTATCCGTCCCATCAGGCTATGAGAGTAAAAGGAAGAGTGATTGCACCTGATCTCTTGTGCATAGTCCACCGTGGCCGGAATCGGTCGGGAGGACATCACATAGATTAAAGTTGTTACTATATTATAGTCTCACTATTCACGTTGTGTGATATTTATATTTATTTCTATATGATTGTCATAAAATATTTGATGGTGGTCAAATGTTTTCGTAATTTAAAGTGATATATGTATATACCATACCGACGGACTATATAAAAGTCGTCAACATCTGTTAAACAAGAATAATGTTCCGGATCTGGGCTTTTGTCCGTATGAAATTTATGTACATAATACAACTTTTTTCCACAAGATACGTGTAACTTAAAATAGGGATATCGTTTTTTAAACAATAAAAAACGATTAATTTACTGCCAATAAAAACAATTACAAATAATAACAATTTTTTTTTTAATTTCAGCAATTGAATTATAACAAATATTATTTCCTGTAGCCAAATTTAATATGGCGTAATTATCTTTTGAACAACGTAGTTGAAGTGTTGCTTAATTTTTGGTTGTTGTAAATTTATAAATATGCTATGATGAAATTGTATCCTAAATCATCATCTCGCTCTACCACCTCGAGTGTCGCTAATCGCTAATCTACGTAAGCCAACAGAATATTGTAATTGGTTTAAACAATAAAATTGGAGTATTTGTACTAACAATAAAATTATAGCATCGCAATCAAATTGATCCTCCCACGATTATCAACTAATCAATCCGTTGGTTGCAACGGAATAATTGTTTTCACGACAACCTCCAAACAATCGATTATTACAATTTACTGAATCGACGAAAGGGCCTGCTTTATGTGGCAATAATAAATACAAAACTACACTTTTTGTAACGAAACCAAATTATGATAAACCATTTTTATATTATAAGGGTTTTTTATATAAATAATTTTAATTGGATATTCTACCATCCGGATCTGTAATTCTTACAATAATGAGCCACAAGTAAATTTAGATAACCAATAGATATAAAGCCTGCTTTTAGTTACTTGCAATATTGTTTTCATTTTACAGTTAATATATTTTAAACTTCGTCACTTTTGTATGACTTTATCATGCTAGTACTTTGTATGGGTATTTATTGTATTTAGACATTTGTAAAGACATTTACAAAAGTAATATTTGCATAACAATAATGCTCAGCGGGTAACTCTTGCAAACGTATATAACTAGTTCGATGTTTCGGCGGTGCCAGCGACATCTATGTACGTCATTTCAACACTAGAACTACAAACTGATTTTTTTTTTAAATTTCTTGTAATACTTTATGACTTTATTCAATATTATTATAAATTATTTATGTCAACTAAATACCGCACAGGTCATTTTGACCGGTTCGGAGAAGCAGATATTAGCAAACTGTTACTTTCTTCTATCTTTAAATCATGAAACGTTTCAGTTCCGAAGAAATCCGAACTGGTGTCTGGTAAAAAGTGCGCGTCCGGGTCGGAATGGATGAGCCAGTGCAACCAATGCGTCTGTAACGCCGACGGTTTCCCTGTTTGCACCGAGAAGACATGTCCCGGCGGAAAGAATGGTGAGCGGGTGACCTTTAAGCCCCTTGGGCGAGATTTACATTTTACAAACTTGTTATGAGACCGCTATGATGAAGTATCACATATAATACTTACTATATTATTGGAACCTCGATCAACATTGATCCCCATTCTCAGCAAAATAAAAGGTCAATCGTGAATTACATTCGTACGTGACTTCTTAACATAGGGACTGGTTAAATTACATGATTAATAGTTCTGTAGTGGTTTGAAAACTATAACCCGACTTAAACTAATTGTTGATGTAATGTATTTAGTAAATATTTTTTTCCTGATTTAAATATGTGAGCCATATGACCCAAAACCGCTAGTAGCACCCAACCATCTTTGATATTGAAATTTGAATGGAGATATCTTAATTGCAAAAAAAATATAATTCCAACGCCTAATCACGAACGAAATACGATCGAATAACAATAATATCATGGGACATATAAATATAATAATACATAATACCATGGGAGCTAGGAACTGGTCTTCCGCTTCTGAACCTGTGCTCTAAAGTGACAGGCCTCCTGACTCCCTGTAGAGGACCTGGTCTTAGGCTCCACCGCTCATCATGTTTCGGCAACGGAGGGTAGGGAATGTGGCGCATCGTTATATTGAAACTCCGTTCCCTCCGCGCCCCACCACGCCGCATCTGTGGTACGGGCCTGCTCAGTCGCGGAGGATCACTATCCTGAGTGAGTGGTCTACGCAATACCAACACTCCTCTTCCCCTGCGCCTTCACCTTGGCTGGGGAGGACAGAGTATTGTGACCCCGCACCAATCTCAACCTGTCCCTTTAAGGCGCATCCAAAGTGGGCTCCAAAAGCCCACTCAGAACGCCCCTTCCGGCCGTGTTTGGGTTCCTCTTGGCTTCGCCGTGGGTTACCAGGCCACGGTTACTGAACCACTCCACAACGACAAGGCGGGAACCCGTTGGAGGGGATTATAGCCACATCTTAGTTAACGAATAAGTCGCAGGACGTAAAAAGACAGATCGAATGTAGAAAATTGGTCATCTGTGGCGTATACTAGGTGAAAATTGAAAAGCATCGATTAAAGTTTTGATTCACTTCATAGAAAGCGTGCTCCGCTGCGCCCCGGACACGACGTGGAAAAACGACTGCAACACGTGTTGGTGCACGAACGAGGGTTATGCAACGTGCACGAGGGTGGAATGTGTAAGCGAAGCGTTGGGTAAGTTTTTCCTTTTCCGCCACCGTTATCCTTACCTCCCCACTATAGTAGTGTCGCTATAATTTGAGCTCGGAGGACATAAACCAATTAGAGAACAAGGATGAGGAATGCTACGTCGCTTGCATAATTTTACGATGGTAGAGCCACGCAGCTGTTCCCGCTGCTGAATGGGCTGGCTCGAACCGGATAAGTACCACGACCTCACAGAAAATCAGCGTAAAGTGGGAGTGTTTTTGCTTCCGCGTTTCGTCCGGTGAGTAAGGTGGCCGGTGGCCCATATCCCTCCACCCTTCCTCCCACCCCCTATTTTCCCCCACCATACCTTCCTCTCTTTTCCCTCCACCCTTACCATCAACCCATCCTCTCATTTCCCCTCTTCCAAAAATTTCCCCACATCAAGGTCGACAACGCATTTGCAAGTTCTGTTGCCAATGTCCATTGCCGGTGGTGATCGCATACCATCAGGTGAGACACTTGCTCGATTGTCAGGCTACTCCATAAAAATAATCAATTATCTTACTTTCCTTACTGCAAAGACGGCTTCGCTGATTTTACTGGCGTGGTTAAGAGATGGGAGTTCCACTGTAGCAGTTAAAAACAGTTGAATCAATAAGTTCCAATGCTTCGTTGTTAAAAAGCAAGCTGAATTTTTTTAACTTTTAACATTCGGAAGGGAAAATTCAACACGATTAGCTTTTTTTTAGCATTTAGCACTAAATTATTAATTTTATACAGTTTTTTAATAAATTATTTTATAATAATTTTATACCAATTTTGTACCAGTACACGTGACAGAGCAGTAGTCTACCTCGTTATAATTAGTATGATTACCCTCAATCTTGACTATTAGGGAGGTATCATGAGCAAAGAGTACGACATCACACAATTTCTTTAGATGAAAATATAGATGTACTTAGTCTTGGCATAAATATTGTTACAAAGAAAAACAAGATTTTTTATAGTACGTAACATTTATTACTTGTTAGTTTAGTAGATGAACATTTACACAACCATTACAATATATAAAGCTTATTCGAAGTGGTTTCCATTGTCTGCAATACAGTCCTTTAAACGTTGAGGCCAGTTATCAATAGCAGCATGCACTCCTTCTATGGTAAAGTTCTTCACTGCCAATCGTATGGACTCCAAATTATCTTAGCGTTTAAAGCAAGCCTTACTCTCTAAAACTGACAATAAATCATAATCCTTAAGATCAGGACTAGATGACGGCCAGTCTTCAGCTCTGATGAAGTCTGGAACGTTCGTTTCTAACCAAGATTGGGTGGATCGACTCGACGTCGAGTCTTGCTGAAAGGAACATTCTTGGTTATTGAATATGGTGTTATTAAGGGGCTTAACTACCTTCTCAAAAATGGTATCTTGATACACTTGTGCCGATGTGTTGATACCTTTTTCACAAAGATATGGCTCAGTCACTCCTTCATAGCTAACAGCCCACCAAACCATCACTGAAAGCGGATAATGCCCACGTTGTACTCTGTTGACTAATTGGGAAGCTTCTATTGAAATAAAAAAGGAAGTAAATGGTGCTCTTGCAGTTGCTCTTGTGAACTAATATATACAATATATATAAATACAACACTAGAACTACAAACAGTTTATTTTGACAGTTTTTTATCAAATGTTTACAATATTTTCTTTCAATTTCGTGTAATATTCTATGTCTTATTTACTATTATTATAAATTATTTATGTCAACTAAATACCGCACAGGTCATTTTGACTGGTTCGGAGAAACTTACATTAATAAACTGTTGGTCCTTCTATCTTTAAATCATGAAACGTTTCAGATCCAAAGAAATCCGAACTGGTGTCTGGTAAAGAGTGCGCGTCGGGGTCGGAATGGATGAGCCAGTGCAACCAATGCTTCTGCAACACCAAGGGTTTCCCTGTTTGCACCGAGAACACATGTCCTGGTGGAAAGAATGGTGAGCAGATGACTTTTAAACCCCTCTGGCAGGTTTTACATTTTACAAAATTGTGGTAAGACCGCTATGATGAAGTATCACATATATTATTTACGATATTATTGGAACGGCAAGATCAACATTGGTCTCCATACCCAACCAAATAAAAGGTCAATCTTAAATCAAATTCGCCCGTGATTTCTTAACATAGGGACCGGTTAAATTGTATGATAATTGGTTCTGTAGCGGTTGAAAACCATAACCAATTTTAAATTAATTGTTGATCCAGATTATTTAATAGTTGTTTTGTTCCTGATTTAAATATGTGAATCATATGATTCAAAATCGCGAGTAGCACCCAACGATCTTCGATATTGAAATTTGAATGGAGATATCGTAATTGCAAAAAAAAAAACTCCAAAGCCCTATAATGAACGATATACGACCGAATATTCCTTTTTGATATAAAAAGAATATTAAATGGTGGTAGAGCCAAACAGTAGCTCCCGCTGATACCGGATAAGTACCACGACCTCATAGAAAATCGGCGTTAAGTGGAACTGTTTGTGTTTCGCCCGGTGAGTGAGGTGGCTGGTAGAATACCCCCATCCCTCATCCTTCCCTTTTCAGCCTCCTCCTTCCTTTTTCTGTTTTGTGCATCCCTTTCCTGTGTCTCCGCTCAAAAAACTCGCATCTAATTTTGACCTTAAAACGTAGTGCACATAATCTGTCTCACACCTCACTTTTTCTTTATTTATGTGAGGGAAATGCCTACGCTTACCCGGACTTATGTCGGACTTGCACCGACTAAAACCCTCATGATCAACCTAAACGCATATAGACAGGGTCACGGGAACCTTTTCGCACACCTCCACGACCCTGTCAGCGCATGCCGACTCCGCAGCCCCCCCTCCATCCTCCAACCCTCTCTCTCTTCAGGCAAGGCGTGCTGGAACATGGAGCACGCCTTCTTACTCAGCCTCCTTTGCGATGGTCAACGTAATTCCCCTGAGTCCGTTGGCAGGAGGCCATGGGGGCTGCCTTGCTGGAACTTGCCTGTCGCTTTTGAAACTGTGCCCAAAAGTGACATGCCTCCCAACTCCCAAGACCAGGTCCGCCGCTCCCCATGTTTCGGCCGCGGAGGGTAGGAAGAGTGGCGCATCGTAATACCAACACTTCTCTTCCCCCGTGACTCTACCTTGGCTGCGTAGGATAGAGAGCCACACCATTCTCAACCTATCCTCCGCAACCTCCTCCAAGGCACATCCAAAGAAGGTTCTAAGAGCCTACTCGGTACGCCCCCTCTGGCCAGCCCTACACCACGGGCCGGCCGTGTTTGGGTACCTCTTGGCTTCGCCGTAGGTGACTAGGCCACGGCTACTGAATCTTTCCGCCACGACAAGGCAGGAACCCGTCAGAGGAGGTTCTAGCCACACCTTAGTTAACGACACGTAAAAAAAACAGATCGAATGTAAAAACTTGGTCATCCATGACGTATGTAGCATAAATAGTAAAAATTGAAAAGCATCGATAAAAGTGTTGATTCGCTTCATAGAACGCGTGTTCCAATGCGCCCCGGGCACAACGTGGAGGAAAGATTGCAACACGTGTTGGTGCACGGACGAGGGTTATGCAACGTGCACGAAGGTGGAGTGTGTAAGCGATGCGTTGGGTAAGTTTTTCCTTTTACCACCGCTATTCTTACTTACCCACTATCAATAGTCATATATGTCGCTATTATTTGAGCTCCGGGGACATAAACCAATTAGAAAAAGCATGAGCAATACTTTTTTATGGATTAGGAGGCAAACGTGCAAGCGGCTCACGCAAGCGACCACCGCCGCCCATGGTGCACATTCGCAACATCAAAAGATTTGCAAATGAGTTGCCGGCCTTTGAATACTTATACGTCGGTTGTAAAATATGGATTGCACTTTTTTCGCCTATTTTTCACATATTTATTTAAGTAGATAGGAAGACCAAATGATTAATTACAACAGAAGTTTACGCTAATAGTAATAGCCCAGTAATTTGTGATTATCAGTGGTATTTTTTATGTTATAAGTATTTTATGTTGTAAATGCCTAGATATTATTATAGACATTAACAACATAAAATATTAGTAAATACGCATGACAATGATTCTCAGCGTGCAACTCTGGCAAACTAATATAACTAATTCGATGTTTCTGCGGTACCAGCTACATCTACGTATATCATTTCAATAATAGAGAGCACTTTAGACACTTGTTTTGACCGTTTGTATCAACTATTTACAAGATTTTCTTTAAATTTCTTGTAATATTTTTTTCGATTTATTTTTTCACTATTATTATACGTTTTTATTTTTCCGGTAGCAGAGCTACGCAGCTCAACCTGCTGCCGAGTGGGCGGGCCCGAACCGAATAAGTACCCACGACTTCACAGAAATTCGACGTAAAGTGGAAGTGTCTTTGTTTCCGCCTTTCGTACGATGAGTGAGGTGGCCGGTGGCCCATTCCCTTCCCGCCACTTCATCCC